>JAPKID020002531.1:0-11035 GCA_026931265.2 Tropidonophis doriae | reverse complement strand
AAGCATATAACTTAGGATAATGATATAGAGATAGAAGTTTTTATAAATAAGATTGTTACGAAAGATATGGATACCAAGATGAAAAAGCTGTTATAAGTGTAAATTTGTGTTTTGTGTTTTGGCTTTTAAATGTTAGAAAATTCAATAAATACTATTTTAAATCCAATAAATTGTTCTCTAGCAATGAGAAGAGAATCACAAGTACCAAATGAGTGATGGAGCATGAAAATACTATCTCTTCTTCCTTCTGGGAGCACTCTAAAATTTAAGATAATAACTACACATCTGATAGCCAATTGATGCAGTGGTTAAGGGATCAGGCTAGAAACTAGGGGACCATGAGTTCAAACCTCATCTTAGACAAAAAACCCAACTATACCATCTTAGGCCAGTCATAACCCTAGGAAATAGGCAGTAGCAAATCACTTATGAAATCTTACCAAAAAAATCCCACCCCACCCACTCTATAGACATTGTCCAGGTGGTGGCCAGGAGTCAACACTGACTCAAAGTCTATGGAGATTCTCAGTCATCCAGGTCATAGTTGTCCCAAAAGTGCTTTTTCAAGAGGCAAATGGACTTTCTAGTTTTTCTTAATTTCATTCCATGTCCTAATAAGGAAAAGGGAAGATTTTGCTGGTCAGAAGTCACTTCACTATGGAGTGGTGGTTCCATTCCATCAGAAACTTCAGGTTTAGCCGTTTGGTTTGTGTATGTGTGTCCTTGAGTCAGTGTGCCCAAGGGTGCTTTTTCAAGAGCTCTGAAGAAGCTTCTTGGATGAGAAGTGAAACATCTTCAAAGAAAAAGTCCAGTTGCCTAAAGGAAAAGCACCTTTGGGCATACTGACTCAAGGGCATATACATGCACACAAATTGCTGAAGTTATACAGCAGACTAGATGTTTCTGATGGAATGGAACTACCACTCCATAGTGAAGTGACATAGTGCAAAATCTTTCTTTTTTCTTATTAAGACATCGAATGAAATTAAGAAGTACATATTAAGATGGAAGACACTACAACTGTCAATGTTGGGGAGAATCTTTGTTGTAAAAAATGAATATATTGCCTTGAATGATGCTTTTCTTTCAAACAATACCTATTTTGACCATTGATGAATCATTTAAGCAGTGATAGAAAGATCTTCTGTATCTAGGTTTCAGTGGTGCATTCCAGATCCCATTACAACTGGTACAGTGCAATGGGGCTGGGCATCCACCACATGCATGCATGCAGCGCGTGCATGTATAATTACAGCCTGAGATACTCCAGCTGCTCAGTGGAGCATCACGCAGGCACCGTACACTCTGTACATGGAAGCCCCAATTGGCTCAAATACAGTTAAGGAGGACAGATGGGTGGGTGGGCCCTACGGAGCACCATACCAGAACGGTACCTGGTGCTCCCAGCATTGGATTGCTGATTTAAAACTGTATTATTCAGCCAGCTGTTTTGTTTGGATAAAAGTGTAGGTGTTGCTGAGAAACAAATTTTTTTTAGAAGAGAATGATTTAAGGGAGTTAAGGCAACCCTTTTTCTTACAGAGTGCCAAAATTGCACACTGATGCATTGGGCCATATCTCGCCCTTCCCAGCCTGAAGCCTGGGAGGGCAAAAAAAACAGTTGGCTGGCAAGCGCATGAGCGCTGGAACTGATGTCTGGTGTGCCATTAAATATGGCTCCGCGTGCCACCTGTGGCACGTGTACCATAGGTTCACCATCATGGTTTTTCTATGGTATGATAGTTACATTTAATGTAGATTTTAAAAATTACTATGTCAGAAGTCCCATATTAAGAATATGGAATATATGTATAAACTATTGTCCAAAAATGTATTTATGAGCTTAGCACAAGAAACATTTGATGGGAAAGAATCAGGAAGTAAAGAGAAAGGATTAACAGGATATGGGATGAAGAGATAATTTGTTGTATTTTAAGAGAAGGTGATAAAAGTTACTAAAATTTTAGTTACTAAAATTATTTTTACTTGGTGTGATAAAACACGTAACTATGTAATGAAATGAAAAATAATTGATAAATTTGAAGTATGCGATTTTTAAAATAAATAAAATAATAATATATAATTTAGTGAATCTGATTTTTCAAAGTATTCCTATTGCTGTTCTTTAAAACAGAGTTCCCCAACCTTTACGGCTTTGCAGACTGGAGGGGGGATGGGAGGGGGAGAGGGGATAGTTTCATGTGAGCAGCGCACACTTCCAGGACCTAGTTCTAAATGGCTCAAGACCACAGCCTGGGGGCAGGTGACATAACAGCAATAGCAATATCACTTTGGTGATTTACAGCTCTCTCTGAGCAGTTTACAATGTCAGCATATTGCCCCCAACAATCTGGGTCCACATTTTACTAATCTCGGAAGGATGGAAGGCTGAGTCAACCTTGATCCGGTCAGGATTGAAGTTTAGGCTGTGTGCAGGGTTTGCCTGCAGTACTGCATTCTAACCACTGCGCTACCAGGAGTCATAAGTAACGTAAATTTTCATTTCATAATTATAAAAACATAAATTTGCCTTTCACCTCATCTCTAAAAGTATGGTCCTTAAGTATAGTACAAAATGGTTGTCTTCCTTTGTTTTAATATGAAAATGGAAACACTGAATTTGGATTTTGAGAAAGAATAAATTACTTCTCTGATATATAGTGTTTTATTGTCGGTGAGACAATCATTTCAAAGCTAATGGAATTGTCAGTTTGACAGTTATAAATCATAGACCTGTATTTATTTCCAAATGTGGAGAAAAGCCACATAATTCACTAATATAAACAATTAAATGGCAATCAAGATATTGCATGCACATAATCTAGCCTCATTCAATTCAGTGAAATTTTCTATCAGGCATATATGTACATTTATCAAATGGATGAGAATTTCCAACCATATTTCACATTACAATGGAAAACCTAAATAAACTTTGGTTTAAAAAAAATATTTGCATCTAACCCAAGTATAACAATTCTTCAGACATTTTGATTACCACTGAGCAGCTTTTAAAAAATTCCTCTCTATATCCAATAAAAAGTAAGAACAATGAAAAAATAACTTGCTTTCTTTTTAAACAACTGAAAGACTGAAATATAGCTCAGAATAATCTCTCTGGGAAGACATGTATGGATGTCAAGATATGAAGCCAATAGGAAGATTGTATACCCAGTTTCTTAGCCAGGGAATTATCAAACTGTCTAACCAAAATGAGGTTCAAGAGCACTTTTTATGGTAAAAATGGGGAAAATAATCAAATGAATATGGTCTAGTCCAATGATGATGCACAAAAATTAAAATATATTCCATGCACAATGGAGAAATGAGCAGATGCTCTATAACTTTTCTTTTTAAAAAATCGTTTACTAAAAAGCCTGACAGAAGCACTGCTTTATGCATTTGTGGTCTTTTTTTTTCCTGTCCAAAAGATGGCTTTTTGTCCAAAGCCACATTTTGTTTCCTCTAATAATATAAAGGAAATTACTTAAGAGCTGCTCAAATTTTTCAAAACAGTTATCATACGGAACATTTTTTTTTGATCCTTTGTTTTTCACTTTTCTTCCAAACTGTACCTCTGTCTGGAGAATTTAGTAATGTTGCAGATGAGGAGGAGAGCCGCTTGTTAATGACTGGATCAACATGTTTCGAAAGGTTCATTGTTGAAACAGATCGCCTGTCTGGATCTAAAACAAATGGAAATAATGCTAATTGACAGCCCGCATGCAGTAATGTGACTTTGTAGTCCTCCAGAGCATAGATAGGAAGATTTGTTTTCTTATGCTTTGTGAGGACATATCAAGGGATTTTCTTTTTAGGTGACTCAAAGATTGGGCACAAAATGGAATCCTATAGTTATCCCGCGATAAATCCAATTGAGGGTTTACTGTTTAGACGATAAATATAGGATTGCATGCTTAATTTCAAATCGCAGCCAAACTCCTACTAAAACAGCAATGTTCTATTTAATGAAACAAATGCAAATGAAGAATAAGAAATAAAGCAATGAGATTTAAAAGAGTTATTTCACTCATTGTATTCAAGATAATGCAATAAACCTGAGGGAAATGAGAAATGAAATGAGTAATAAAACCAAATCTTTTAAAACTAAGAACACTTAACTATAAGGTAAGAGAGTCGTATGAACTAGAATCCCTCAGTATTACATGTCCTTGTATGTTCACATGAGAAAGATATAGAAACAAGCTTGGTACAGAAAGAAAACCATGGAATTTCAAAGTCAGAAACTTTCCAAGTTAAAGAAGTTTCTGCGAGATTATTTCCAGGCACTTCTTGTGAAAGTGCTATAGGCAGAATTCTGTGCAGCTCATGCATGCACTAATACAGCCAGGCCTACTTCCATTTTCAAAAACCTCACTATTTTACAGATTTTTAATAGCACAATTATAGGTTATTTGGGTTGATGTTGATCCCCTTAAAGGCCATGGGGTGGAAAGGATTTTGATGCGTTTAAATAAAATTGTTTTCCTCAGAGTATAGCAACGTTTAATATAACTGACATCTTAGAAACCAGGGCTGCAGCCTTCTCTACTCTCCTGCCTTCCAGGGAGGATGAGGCAGCTTTGAGCTATTCTGCCGAAAATATTTGGGGGTCACAAATCAAATAGAGCTGAGAACAAATGCTATGCTAGTTGGGAATTCTGAGAATTAGTGCCCCAAGTCATCTGGAGGATGTCAGTTCGAGAAAAAGCTGCACCACTGAATGGTTATCTGGATAAATGTTACATAATCCAATTCACCATTTAAAAAAATCCCTTCGTTTCTTGTAACTTTGTGGGGAAATATTCAAGTCTTCCTTATCTTCTGCATGATGTCCTTCAACTAAGGATTTCCACTGTAGCGCACACTGCACACAATGTAATTTCCCCGTGTTATTTCCTCTCCAACTTGATGACTTTGGGGTTTTTTTTAGAGGACAGTTGAGTTTTCAGCATGGATACACAGCAACGTGACCCAGCAGTCACTTGACATCTTTTTATTCCTTTTTCAAAACAACATAAAGCCACTTTCCTCCAAAGCAAACATTTATTCTCCTCCCCCCCAAAAAATGAACAGGGGCATGGAGAAGAATGACACAATGGGACTCAGAGCAAAGAAAGAAAACCATGAGAAGAGCTAGGAAAGATGCTGATGCAAATATTTTCCAGAAGTCTTATGTGCCACCTGATCTGGAAATCGTCAGAAAGGTTCCTGAATAATAACCAGTGACAATCTTTTTGAAGAATAGATAGGTACATGGGGCAATCCTGCAACAGGATTGTTTTTGCTTTTCTTAAAGTGCTGATAATGGGGTTTTTTTAAATGCAGTGACAAATTGCACCACTGAAAAACATGAAATCATACTGAAGACATATAACAATTAATGGCTTTCAAGAATAATAAATGCATATTTTAAAGCACTCTACAATAAAATAAGTAATAGAAAAACAAAAATAATATTTTTTTCTTGTATCCAAAAGAATTTTGAAACCGTTGTTTCTCAAGGTTTAAAAATATTCCAAATAGGCAGCATCGCTTCAGAATTGTACAATGCATTTTGAGAAGTTGTGCCACATTCTTTAAGTCGCCCAGTAATAAATTCTGTAAACTTGAGGAAAAAGCAAGGGCTATCTATCAGCTCTAGTCTATGCAGTGTTAGACATGCACACAGTCTACAAAAAGATGGATTAGGTACTGGCATACTGCTCCTATTTTGAGGAGATAACTACTTGTGATGAATTCAACAAATCATAGTGATTTATGTACCGAGTTTTCTAGCACCACCCAGAGGTTTGAAGTGGTACTCCAAGCCTGCTAAATCGAGAAGGGTGAAGGATGATTCAACAAAATAACCTAGGACAGAATGCAAGACAATGATTTTTAAAAGTAAAGAAAAACTTAAAAGGCAGCAGTCAAATTACACAAAAAGAAGCAAAAATAACAGGTAGAACGTTGTTATGAAAAAGACAGCAATTTGATCTTGTAGCAGTATCCAACTTATTTTAGTTGATAGGTATGTATATATATATAAAGTTGTTCTAGTTAGTATTTGAATAGGAGAAAACATCAGAAAATGTAAAATGTCCAGTAAGTTCTAGGCAATTAAAAAAAACAATAGCAAGCTCTTTTGCCAAAAGAGCTCTGAATTGAGATGTCCATGAAATTGCTAACAATTGAATTTGTCTTAAAGGCGACTTTACCATTTTACTTGTAATTTAAGAGCAATGATCAATGTTTTTGTCCCAGAGCAATGAAATAATGCTTGCTAGTGCATTTTCAAAAGAAGAAAATAAAGTATTAACAGAAACACAATTTCTGCATAGCTCAGGTCCATCTATAATAAGATCCTTCTTCTCCATCAATGGAGGAGCACCTGCTATGTATCCCCAAGACCCAATTGGATGAATTCCTCTAGGTTTTTTTATGACATTTAGGAAACAGATGAATAGTATCCTTTTTCGCAGGACAGATGGAATGGTGTTTCCTCAGAATTTGACTGTAGTGAAAGAGGACATTTATGGTTAGAGTTTTAATATAACTTTTGTATAGGTTTGTACCTATACCAATGCATACCTCTCTCTTATGTATTGAAATAGCCTAAAACTCACACAGAAACCTAAGAAAAGAAACTGGCTGCTTGATATGAACAGCAGAGGGGTGCAGTGTATGCACAAGGTCTTAACCATCCCTCCTGAATAATTTTGAAAACTGCAGGCCTAATAGTATGCATCTATACTTGCACCAGACTGTATATATATATATATTATATTATATATTATTTATAATACTATACTGTGTTATATTTTTTTTTAAAAATATGTTTAGAAAATACAGAAGCAATAATCCATAATTTAATTATTCATTTAATATCGGATAATCTCTCAGAGACAGCCATTTTGGTGTAATGATTAAGGTGCTGGCCTAGAAACAAGAGACTATGAGTTCTTATCCTATTAGGCCCAAAGCCAACTGGATGATTTTGAGTCAGTCACTTTCTCTCTGCCCTCTCTGCAATGGCTCACCACTTCTGAAAAACCTTGCTTAAAAAACTGTATGGACTTGTCCAGCCAGTCTCTGAGAATTAGACAGGACTGAATGTAAAGGGGAGTGAGGAATCTCTTCAAAGCCAAGTTCATTAGAGGAAAGATAAATCTGCCTAAGAGCTTTAAATATTAATTAATAGCAATGCTGACTGCTGGATTTTCCTCCCTATACAAAGACTTTCACAGCTAAAACAAAACATATCATCAGTTTCATTGCTTTATCAGAAATCATATTACTAATCCAAATATCTAATTAAATTCATAATTTTAAAGAGCTTGGCTTAAACAAACAAGTGCTAGCACATAGAAACAGACAAAGCAAATAATACAAATACAAATAGATACAAATACAAATGAAGTTGGAAAGGAGAGATCAGATATCCAAATATTAGATCAGTTTCTCATACCAGAAAGTCAAGCATAAAAGAAAGAGGCACCACACATATGCAGACATATGCACTCAAGGTCTAAAATGCAATTCAGTACGAAAGGAGGCATCTTCAATTAAGCAACCCATGTATCTATTAATACACACACACACACACACACAGAGGTGACAGAGTGAAATACCTGGCCTCCAATTTTACCTGCATTATTAACGCTGCTGCTACGATGAAGCGTATTTCCCCAGGACCACCTGTTCTGCTTTTCTTTTGGTTTCTGGCTCCTCTCAATTGTGCGGCGTACAACAGCTTCATGTCGTTCCTAATGAGATAGCAAATTGTTACAACTGGCCTGAAGTGACTTTGCCTTCATTCATTTTAATAATCTTAAACTGATAAATGCAATCAATTGTATAAAATGTGTTGATTTTAAGGCAATCCAGTGAGAGGGGGCATCAATAAATTCCTATATTCCCACTGTTTTTACTTCTATCGTCACTGCTCTTTTTCTATCCAGATACAATGAGAAACTTTCAAGAAGGAGACCTGTAAGTGGCAGAATTCTCGTTCCTCCAAAAAGAGTGAATGGGCTCACTGGAACCGGCTATCTGCCCTGTTTTCACTGTTCTATATAGAAACTTATTGCTCCAAACATCCCGTAAGAAACTTCTCCTACCTTGTCCTCCTCTATCCGCTGCTTCCGTTTTTCTTCTACTGCAACTCGCCTTCTTTCTTCCTTTAGCCTCTGCTCTTCTAATTTCTTTTTACGTTCCTCCAGATGTTTTTCGTAGTGTTGCCTTGCTCTCTCCTCTTTTTCTAGCCAAGCAGCTTCTCTCGCTGCTAAAATAATATCAAAGGAAATTTCACAAATTTGGGGGATTGTTCTTCTATGACAGTGATGGCAAACCTATGGCATGCATGCCACAGGTGGCACGTGGAGCCATTTGTCAGGGCACACAAGGCGATGCCCTGTCAGCTGGCCAGTGCGGATGCATGCGCTGACCAGCTGAATTCGCCCTTTTTTGCATGCTTTTTTCACCCTCCCCAAGCTCCAGAGGCTTTATAGGAGCCTGGGGAGGGCGAAAAGAGCTTCCCCCCCCACCGGAGGGCCTCCGGAGGCTTCATGAACTTCCCTGAAGTCTTCGCGCACACAAAATGACGCACCGCCGAAACCAGAAGTGACGTCCGATTTGCTTGGAGCGTCATTTTGAGTGCTCCGGAGGCTTCAGAGAAGTCTCCTGAAGGTCGCTGAAGCCTCCCGAGGGCCCCGGGGGGGGGGAGGGGGCGGGGAAGACTGTTTTCACCCTCCCCAGGCTTCTATAAAGCCTCTGGAGCCTGGGGAGAGTGAAAAGAGCATGCAAAAAATGGGGTGTGTGTGCCTATTGTGAACACATGCTCATGGGGGGGTCACGCATTGCATTATGGGTGTGCCATGCTTGCGCACAACCCCCCTGCGCTCCCCCCACTTATGGCACGCGAGCCAAAAAAGGTTCGCCATCCCTGATCTATGACATAAATATTTAACTATCAATTGCCCGTAGTTAAAGACATTATAGCATTCTGGTATTACAGCGTTATCAATTACCATTTCAGCAAGAATCCTTACAATGCTTCTTGACTGGAATACCTTATGAACAAGCAAAAAGTAGCTAGGAATTTTTCACCTTTGGGGCGGTTTTGACTTCTGTCAATTGCCTGGACAAGTCCATACAGCCTTCGTGCCAATATTTTTGGAAGTGGTTTGTCTTTTTTTTTTAATGACTGAGAGAAAATGACTGATTCACAGTGAACTGGTTGACTTCCATGCCTAAAGCAGAATTGGAATTCATGTCTCTCCATTACCAGAGTAGCATTTTAGCCACTAAACCAGACTGGCTGTCTAGGACATATGAATCTCTTACAAATTATTCAAACCCTGAATCTTGCACTCTGGTGCTACAAACAGTGACTGAAATTTGTATCTACATCTTCTATTCCCTTTTGTTTGGGATCTTACTGGGTCAATTCTCCTCCACCAAGCAAGATTTCCTTATTGAGTTTGATTTCTGGTAACTACATGGACATATATATGGCATTCATGCAGGCGTTATTTGTCAGTTCTGTCTTTTGGGATATTTTTCTATTTTCCCCTCTATCTTCTGGCTTTGAAATTCCACTGCAGTCATTCATCTGTATAAGGTAGGCCAGGTATCAATACAGTATCTAAGGCAGACCTGCCAAACGGATGGCCTACAGGCCAGATACATCATTGCAGGCCAATGTAAATCGAAATAAAATGACAAAAGAAAATGAAAGTAATACCCTTAGTAATAGGTGCCCTGGGTGCAGTCCCCAAACAATTGGCACACCACCTGAATACCACTGGCATTGACAAAAATCACCATTGGTAAATTGCAAAAGGCAGCTTTCCTCAGAACACCCTACATCCTGCAACAATACCTAATACTATCAACCTCTGCCTATCCCACATCCTTGGGAGGGACCTGATAGGTGGATAAAAATGCCAAATCCTGTCTGAACATCTGGATGACAGTGTGACAAATCAGAAATCCCATTTCAGTTGCAATTATAGATCATAGTTCAACTAATATGTTAAAGACATAGCAATGCATCTTTAAAAACCATAATCAGTTTCCATCATAATTACAGCCCTTGTAAAAATATATTTTATTACTGTATTTTATTGAATGTATTTTTAGCATTGAGCATAACCTGGAGATGTATTACAGGGGCTTTTAAATATTTCAAATAAACAATCATCAAATAAATGAACAGAAGCATGATACTATGACTAAAATCCATTAAATGGTTATAGAATTATATAATCCATTAAATGAGAGCCAGTTTGGTATAGTGGTTAACGTGTTGTCCTAGAAACCAGGAGATTGAGTTCTAGTCCGACTTTAGGCATGAAAAACCAGATGGGTGACTTTGGGTCACTCACTGTCTCTCAGCCCAACTCACTTCACAGGGTTATTGTTATTGGGAAAATAAGACAAGAAAGAGGTATTGGTATATTTGCCATCTTGAGTTGTATATGAAGAAAATAACAGGATAAGCATCTAAAATAAATACAAAAAGTTGAAAACCAACCCCAAACATAATTTAATAAACTGAAATATAATTTTAAAAAATACAATTCAGATTTTTAAAAGTTCATTTAATGTTTTATCAAAAAAAAAAGAAATTCTAAGACAGTCCTTCACTTTTAAATGAGTAATAAAGCATATAATGAAGAAAATAAAGTAAAAAATGGTCATCTAGAATAATCCTGAGAAGGTATTTTATAATTGAAGAATTCACACTGAACAAATGTATTTAGTTTTTATTAAGCTAATATTCTGCTTCTTAGATATATTGCTTCTTAGACATCTAGGTATCTTTCCTAGATGTCTATGTTCATCTATCCCAGCAATGACAAACCTTTTTAGGCTAGGGTGCCATAAAGGGGGAGCACAGGGGGGTCGTGTGCCAGCATGGCACACCCATAATGCAATGAGCCCCACTGCAAGCATGACAGGCGCTCCCCCCCTCCATTTTTACATGCTTTTTTCACCCTCCCCAGGCTCCAGAGGCTTTATAGGAGCCTGGGGAAAGTTAAAGCAGCCCCCC
>JAPKID020002529.1:0-13227 GCA_026931265.2 Tropidonophis doriae | reverse complement strand
ATCAGTCCATCCTCGAGGTGGGCCCGTGTTAGATCTGGGGGCCAGGCCTGCGAGAGCGGAACCTCTCGCAAGCGAATGAGGTCAAACCTCGAATACAATAGCATTAAAGGTTCATTATGGGCTCCGAAGGGAATAAGATGTTATGAATGCAGGCAGGTTAGATGGAACAAAAATACATGATGACTAAGGCTACAGACCAGGGTTACAAACCAAACAGATTAGGAGAGATTTTAACAAAGATGTTAGCAGCATCAAGAATAGAAGTAAACCACCCACCGGGGGAAGGAGGAGGAGAAAAAAGCATACAGATGGAAAAGTCCAGTGTAGTCCAAGGACTACGGAATTAATACCTGACCCATTACAATGCTTAAATGGTCTACATCAGGGGTCCTCAACCTGTGGCTGGAGCCTACTAATGGGCCGTGAGGGGTTTGCAACTAGGTTGCAGTAACTGCTGGTGAGCGTGTGTTCGTGTGCTCCATTTAAGTGAGCAGCAGACATGAGCACACTGCTCACACAAATGGAATTGCATTTGTGTGCTTGCCTGCCGCTCATGTGGAATTATCCCCTCCCTCCTGCCAGTCCACCAAGCCGGAAACATTGGGAACTCTGGCCTATATTCTCGCCACTCATGGTTGTCAAGCATTTATGATACTCACAGCATTTCATGGTCATATGAACACCATTTGTGATCTTCCTAGCTGGCTTCCAACATGCAAAGTCAAGGGGGAAGCCAGCAGGGAAAATCACAGTCACATTATGTCTCACCTACCAACCATGTTGATTCAATTAACAGCTGCAGCAAAAAGTCATTAAATTGGTATGGTCACATGATGCTTCACTTAATAACTGCACCACAATGAATTTCTGGTACCTATTGTCATAAATCAGGAACTAGCTGTATGTTGCCCACAGAATCTAACTTGAGTGCATACTGAAGTGGATACTGTGGGTCCCCGAAGAGTGGAGCATTGTATCTTGGTAGATTCCTCCTTTTCTTGAGTTTTTTTTTGCAGCCCAAAGAGAGAATGCTTCTGAGCATGCAGGTTCAGAAAATACAGAACAGGGAAATAAAATGAACTTTACTGTAGAGACTATGTAGAACTAGAGACACTCAGTTACATAAACTCTTATGAGAGCATAGAACCATTATATAAAGTTTGTTTTCTAATTCATGAGAACTATAAACAGTTAATATTTTGGTCCTATTATCTAGCCCTAGCTTGGTGTAAATCTAGATTCTTGGACTTTCTGAAATTTCCCACTTCACAAACTACTCTAGATATCAGCCTGTTTAATCTCTTTGGCTTGGTGGCCAGATTTCTTTTGTTTTCCTGGTTTCTCAACCTCTGGCTCTGAAAATGACTCCCTTTTGAGAATTAATTTTGTTTAGCTACACAGCTCCTGAACAGTATCTTTTGACAGCCTTAGATGATAAAACTGGATAGCATTGTACTATAATTGAAATGGATTATAAACTCTGCTTATTCATGAATCAACATTAATTCATCCAAAGAAAATTTTTTAAGTTGTAGTTACTTTTTTTTCCAAGGCAAAGATCTTTCAAAATCACTTTTACTTATTTGTATGAGAACCCAGTTAAAATTTGTTTGATACTATTGAAGTAAGATGTTTAATTGAAATTTTTCTAATATTATAATGGTGATGGGATTTATTTACAAATAAATATGGTTAGGAATGTATCTTTAATATCTATATAAGATAATAAGTATATACATTAGTCTTGTCCAGCTATTTTAATAAATGAATGTTGCATTGTTGCATACTGTGTTCTCTAAAAGACATAATATCTTAATCTATTTCTATAATTGAAAATGACAGCTTGCCATGGACTGTGGTTTTTGTATATAGCTCTGTGGGTTCAACTGATTAATTAGTTGCTAGAATTCGAAGAACCACACAATTTATCTCATATATCTAAGGTTTTGAACATATGTTTTAAGAACATCCTCATCTTGTCCCAAACTGTAACTTTTTTGTATAGCATTGAAAGTTGCTACTTAAAGCAATCAGGAAGGAAGGAAAGAAGGAAAACCTGAATTTGCCTAATGTATTTCTTTAGCAGTTTGGTTTAAAAAGTAGTTTTTAAAATCTTTTTGGTATACCAGGAAATATTAGGGATTTTATCTTTAGATTGGAGAGTATGTCCTATTAATTCTATTCATTAAATGAAAACAAAATATGTTTTCCCATTTTCCCTTTTATTGGATAAATATTGTGAGAGAGAACGTGAGGGTCAATTGTTAAGGCAAAAACTTTAATGAGATGTGACTTTTACCTAGCCTGTAGTTCTTTATTATTTTCATTATTTCTAATTATACTACTTTTGGTTCAGGAACTCAATGTGGCATACATAGTGGTCCTTCCTTCTGTTTTTCTCCACATCACTTATGTGCTGTAGATGGGTATGAGAGAGAGATTGGCCCAAATTCATCGAGTGAGCTTTTGGTGTAGATAATTGACAGGAATCTGGATTTCCCCTATATAGGTAGACCTCAACTTACAACCACAGTTAGTAACCTGGTTGTTATCAGGCTTCCCCAGTGACTTTGATTTTCAGATCAGAAAAAGTGATCATATGACTTTGGGACAGAGCAATGGTCATAAGTATGAGCTAGTTGCCAAGTATCTGAATTTTGATCACATGATCATGGGGGCTCTGCAAAGGTTGTAACTGAAAAATGGGAAAAAACTTTTTTCTAGTGCTATTGTAACTGAACCATCACTAGATGAACTGTTGTAAGTTGAAGACTACCTGTAAAAGTCTATCATCTGTTGTACATCTTTTTTTTTAGGTTTTGTGCTTTTGCAAGGTTGCTTATCAGCTTTCCACAGTGATAGTTTTTTGAATATAATCATATATAAAAATATGAACAAATATGAATATTTTGTCTATTAATGTACAATGTTTTGTGGAAGATGGTGTGTAACACAAAAGAACCTCCTCATAAGAGTCTATCACTGTTTGACCATTATAACACATTCAGCTGCATGAATAAAATAAAAGATTTGTTGCTTATTTATGAAGGCTTGAATGTATGTTCAGGGCCCAAATATATGATCAAGTAAGCCATTGTGCCCAGTAAAATTAAGGCTTTAGTGAGTACTTCCTAAAATGATGAGTATATCTTAAACTGAATGAACAAATTAAAATGTGAAGGGAAATTTACAATGTAGCATCTCTTTCTATTTGTTTACACATTCTCCAAATTTGTCTTAATAACTTTATACCAGATGTTCCTTAGCTTATAGTTGATAGCATATATATTGGACAGAAATCATGGCTCTTGAAAAATAATGCTTGTTGTATCTGTCAAGTTTCATACAACATCTGACTGCTTTACGATGCCTTATGAAGATTTGATTACAATATGCTGTCAGGAGCCAACAGTGCATGCTATTTACTTGGCTCTGTGCCAGCTCTGGCTACTTGATTCCTCAAAAAGTTGCTACCACCCAGAGGGGGCAAAACCAATGAGCCATAGGGCATGCTTTTTATTAAAGAGGAGTCAAAGAGCAAAAAGAAACCACATCAGCTGCTGTCAATACTAAGCTAGTGCCAGAAACCCCAAGGCTACTACTGTTGCAGAACAACTGCCAAGCACTATAAATCTGAGATTTAGTGTGACGCAAAGTTTCCTTAAGAGCTTAATTTCTGAAGCTACTGTATTACTTTTCTTAAAGTGCTGTATTTTAGGTACAATCCACTTGAGGGAGTGAGGGTTAAGATATAAGTGTGAGTTTGATGAATGAAAGAACTACTCTCTGTGTGGTTCTTGGCAAGTTGCCACGTCTTTGGGGATCATAGAAATTATTGATGACACAGAACACTTGTATGCCCTTAGCCTGTACAGCTGACTCAACATAGAAAGAAATGCATTCAGAAGAAGAAAGCATTTGTGTGAGAGCAATGGAACTAGGAACTTTCTTTTGATGTGATAAGAGTTAATTAGAAGTGTTGAGGAATTCTAGGTATGAAGCAGTTTGAAACTGTTTCATGTGTAAATGCTTGTATATATTATATGAATTTATAATATCAAGAGTTATATTTATTAAAATTCAGTTAAAATTGTTTTAAAAATAGAAGTAATCTAATAAATTATATGTCATTTTCTTTGTTACAATTTATGATAATTATAGCTTGTTAAACATGAAAACAAAAGAACAACTTACTTGTTCATAAATCACAAATAGAATGTTTTCCAACACTTTCAATGTTTCAAATCAGTAATGTGCATTCCACTTTTATTTCAGGCAAATGGCATTAAAATCGGCCCTCAGCATGCTGCTACTAATGCAACACTTGCAGGCAATCAAGGGGGACAACAAGCTGGTGGAGGCTGCTGTTGAACCTATTTTTACTTCCTAGCTGCCTGATGAGACCTACTAACTTTCATCCTCCCCTTTCTCCACTCAGTTTCAACTATGACACGAAATTATTGTAAGATGGCATCATGTTGCGGAAGACTTTATTCTTCAAATCTTGTACAACTTTGAATAAATGGTTAACGTTCACTTAAAATACAGGTTTTGGAGATTGTATTCATATCTATATTTCCATTTAATTTTGAAGTCCATTGTTGTGATTATTTTTGTCAAATATTGTCTTGTGCCCTTGACTACGAACTGTATTAAACACTACAAAGTCATCTGAGTACTTTATTCAGTTTATGTAGTTAGGTGGCCCAGCTACTGTGGTTACCTAATGTTTACTATTGTAGAACTGTCCTCAATTTTGTCCATTTTCAGCTCTGAAAAAAAAGGGATTCTTAATCCTGTATTTATCATTTACTTTCTGTATATATAGTTTAACAACCTCCTTGGATGTATTTGCCAAGCTATAATTCTTTAATGCATTTGCATAAATTCAATACATTTAGAGCTTGGAAGTGCAAAGCATTATTAGAAATTGCTTAGATATTGAATTTTAAACTTTATTGATATGTTAGCATGTTTGTTGTCTTGTCATTCTAGAGTCCCCACCTCCCCCAAAATGCTATATGTATATTATTAGAAGCTACATATGTGTTACCTATTTTAATGCCAAATGTTTACTATTTGCTCACAACTTCCATAACACCTCTTCAGAAATGGATTAGCTGTTTGCCTTAATTGTGTAGGTTAAACATATTATGAATGAAAATAGAGAAAACATTGAAACTCCAAATGGTACATTATGAAGAGTTTGATCTTAAATTTATTTCCATTTTCACTTATAGGTAAATGTTTTTCATCAAGGACAGTTTTGCAGCTTAGATGTACAGTAACTGTGTAAAGTTGGTTTTCTTTTGGTTTGGGCTTTTTTTATTTTTTGGTGGCAACATGTAATCTTAATATGGTAAACATCTTGTCTATTGTGAAGGAGGTGTGACAATAAAATTGCCAGATTGCAAATACTTGATTGAAGACAAAATTGAAAATACTTTAGTGCTGCACTTCACATGGTGATTTTATTTTCATTTTCTCCATAGTTTTCATTTATTTTCCTCTCTGCAAAGTAAGTTCTTGGTAATCATATATTAAACAAGGGAAGATGGATAGGACTTTTATATTAAGTGAGAATGCCTTTTCTTGAGCCAACAGTGTTGCTAATTGTTTTTTTTTAAATCACCCAACTAACATTTCCAATTTAGAACCAGAGAGAGAATATGACATGATGGACATATTCAAATGGAAATGAAAATAATTTCTAATTTAATGTTACAACTTCTTGATAGACATCCACTAACTAAACAATATATTTAATTATTACATTTTTATCATATCACAAGATATAGCAAATAGTATTTGTGTCTAAAGGTTGCACATTTTTGATAGTGACAAGTTTAGGTGTTAGGACAGTAAAAATGTAACTATAGCCACAGTCCAGGCTATATGAAGGTGAGTGTTTGTGTACGTGTGTGTGCTAATAGGGTGGATTTTTCTAAAAAGCTTTTCTACACAAGCCTTAATTTACCTCTTTTTCTTGGATTTTGATGTTTCCTTTAACCAGTAATGAGAAGTGCAGCACCTTACCATCTAATTTTAGTTATATAATCTGAGGGATTTTAGAAGCTGCAATAAAAATACTGAACTGGCTTTGTGCTGCCCACAGGATGCCCACCTGTTCTAAGGTGCCCAGAGAAGCCTTTTAGCTTCATGACAATCATGAAACGGATTTTTGGGAGGTACAATTACATGGTTTTATTCATTAGGGAATGCTCCATTCTCAACATTGGTCTGTAAAGGGCTGGGTATGGCAATGATAGAAATATGTGACATATAAACATTTAGTTCAACTGCAAATCCCTTCATCTGCCATGCTGGGTTAGGGATAATAGGGTTAATTCACCAATATGTGTGGAATTGACCCAAGACCTAAAATCAGCATTCAGAATACAAGGATTTTATAGGTTGAACATGCATGCATGATTTCAAGCTACTGTTCACGATAGGAATACTAGTGCTGTCTTTTCTTTGATGCTGTCTTCTGTCGTGATCTCAAATGTACTATTCAATGTACATTTTCTATAAATGTAATAACAAACTCATACTTTAAAAGATCTGAGTTTGTTGGCCTGAAAATTGAGTTTCTTGATCTGTATGTGATGAATCAGCTGTTCCATATTGAAATATTTTATGTGATGTTTTTCTTACCTCTCTTAAGGTACATAGTGTTCCCTTCTTGCAAAAATTGAGCAGTTCTGAAGATGAATAATTAGAAATAGAGAATTTGTACCTTTTAAATCCTGTTCTTTTCATCAAACATTTTAAGCAACTGTATATGGTAGGCTAATTCAGTTTCTGAGCTCTATAACCCACATTGTCTTGTGACATTTTCATTGAATATGGCATTTTAATACTGTACACCACATCTAATATGCTCTCTCTTGTGTATGTATAATATATACAATACACATACATATTTGAAATAGAAATCTCTGAATTTTCTATTATATTACAATATATGTGTGTATTAGTTGTTTCCAATCACTGGATTTGTATGGTACAAATTCCAGATGTAACAGATCTAACTGCTTAATGCAGTGCTTCACAAAAGTGAGAGAAATGACCAATACATGTTACTTATACCATTATCAACGCTTGGAAGCTACTTAAAACATGAAGTATTGTTTATATGTTCAAAATTTATATTTGCTTCATCTTTGTCATTCTCATTCTGCCTTTGTTACAAACAAACGTTTTTCCCTTTTCCCTCCCATTCTCCCTGTCTCATTTCAAAGACAATACAGAACTATATTGAAAATGATGCTTTAGCAGCCATAGTGTTACAGGTGTTGAAAATACCTTTGCATTAAAGAAACTTTGATAAGGCATTGGAATTACCCTATCTGCTTACTGTTTGTTCCTATAATAAGGTATTTCAGTATATACTTAGCAATCTGCTCCATTTTAATTGTATGAACTTTTCTAAAATTTAATCTCTATAGAAATTGGTACAGCAATTTGGATTATCTCTAGGAAAATGATAAAATGTTGAAAAAAGTTGTTTTGACAATGCTTATTCCCATTTACTTGTAAATACTATAAAGATCCTTTAAGGATGGTGCCTGATATGCTATTAAGTTTAAACTTCATCAGTTTCTTGTTTTATGTTTTTAGTTTTAAAAATTAGGCATTTGGAAAAATTCAAAAATTGCCAAATATGAAAACTAAATTACATTTATGGAAATACATTTTCATTTAGAATGGAAATTATTGATATTTTCCTCAGACAATACAGTAAACTTTTTTCCTAAGGTGTAGAATTTCCTTGTAGCCCTGTTAATATATTTTGTTTTATTGTGATATTGAAGTTTAATTTGTAAATAATCCATGTTGATAACTGTACTATGCAAGCAGCTGATGAACTGTCTACAGTACTAGGTTTGCTATGCATGAAAGAAACCAAATCATTACTAATAAAAACTACTAAAATACTCTTAACAAAGCCAAGACCATGACAAAAAGTAGTATGTAATGGATCTATCACTTCTATTCTTGGGACGGATTTTATTATTTTTGGACTTGTTACAAACACTGTTAAATATTGTGGATAAGAAGAAACAGACCCTTGGCAAATGCAAGAAACACTATATTATCCTACTTTAACTACTGTGAGAGCAGAGTCAGATTTATTTTCTACATACTCTAGCAGCTGAGTTTTTTTTTTAACGTAAGATTGCCTTGAGTCAAAACATAATAAAAATGTTCTTGCTAACACTTGGACATAGCCAATAAAATAATTAGGTGGGGAAGTGGTTCTGTTAAGCAGTGATATATTTCTAAAAACATTTCAGATAACAAATTTTGAAAGATACAATCTTATTAAGGTCAGGCTGAAAGGTTCAATTACATTTTAGTTTTTTTAGTGTCATAATTAAAAATGGGCCTTAAGCAGATTTTTAAAGCCTTTAAATACTGGAAATAGATATTTTGTCTTAGCAGACAAAACATGAATTTCTGTAAGCAACTACACATTACGCACTCCCATATATTACTGTCAGTTGTATAACAAATGTAAATAAAAATTGTAAAAGTATTTATGAATTATGTACAGGTTGTTTCCTCCTTCCATTAAACCATCCTGCTACTTTAGCCTATGATGTACCCCAAAAAATACACCAGGAGGCAATGAAACTGAAACATAATTAGGGTGTATTTTAAGTGTACCAGACAAAGCAATCTAAATTCTGTTTCAGGTGTCTTGAGATCTGCTTTCCCCCACACACTTCAATATTCTTAAGTATCTTGGCCTGATAAGAATCAATACTTCAAGACAATTGAAATGCATTTTTCTGTTTTCTGAATCTGGCATTATTCTCCCTTTGTACAAAGAAGGGAAGGCTTGCACTGAAACTGTCATCAGACACATTACAATCTTCATGGGCTGTCAGATTAAATGAACCGACTTGAGATGGGAATATCTGGGATTCTTCTGCAGCTGTCCAACTAGTGCTTATCATTTTCATTATTACATTTATAAAATAGAAGATTTACAATCGGGTTATAGCCTACAATAATTACTGCTGTCATATTTCCATGAATGTAACAACTTAGTATAGAATGGGCACTCTTAAAGGAATCCAATGTTTAAGGGTAAAAAAGGCTTATGATTTAAGAAGTGGGTTGTTTGTTAGGGCATACTGGTTCATCTTTCTCTGAAATGTGCTTCTGTTAAAACAGGTTAAAGGAATAAGTCGCAGATTTGATTTGTAATTTCAGATTCTGAGGAATTATTTCTTTTTAGAATCATCCTTGTATGAAGTAAGTGTTTTGTTGTGTTCTGAATTAGGTTGTTCTTTATAGTTTTTGAAATTTTTCAAAACTTTTGAGTAGCTGAACTTAGACTTTGGATCATGTTCACAATTTCTGTAATGATTCTGCAAATCACTCGTGACATAAGCCATGGGAAATGATACACCATTTTCAAGTCAGTGATCAGATACAAATTAGAACAGTAATGGTACATACTAATCTATTGCCATCCCTGCTGTATTGGCAAGTGCATGAAGCAAGGTGTTTTTCTTTTGTTCAGCAAAAAACAAGTTGTGAAACCAAACTTTCATGAACTAATTTTTTGCGTGGTGTAGTGGGTCCCCAACCCCAGGCTGTGGACTAATACCGATCCACAGACTATTAGGAACCAGGCTGGACAACTGGAGGTGAACAGTGAGTGAAACTGCACATAGAGGTATCTAGGTTGAACGCTTCTGTGCCCGCCCCTCAGGTCCATTGAAAAATGGTCTTCCATGAAACATTCCTGGTGCCAAAAATGTCAGGCATTGTGGATGTAAAGTTACTAGAACCTCTCAAATACATCTACCGCTTCCATTTGTTAATGTGCTACTATGTTCACATAGCATGTAACTTGTGTAACTGAATCATGATTTTTTTTTCAACCCAATATTCTGGATATGCATGGCATATTGAATTTCCTATTAACACATACCAAGTTCACATAACTAAGCTAAATGTAGTTGGCCAGTGTTCTGTAGTCTTGTCAGGCATCATCTAAATTGAGGGGAAACAGTTCTTTGTTGTTGCTAAATGACATGTCAGCTGTCAGTACCAGGGATGGGAAGAGAGAGAATTCTAGAAAATAACAGATTTCTCACAACTGAAGAAATATTGAATCAGCAATGTAAACGAGAGATTTATGTTGATATCACATGGAGCCATATAAACCACAGTAGGGGTTTTTGTACGTATTGTTAAACAAATAATTGGGACATTGTATCATTTATTTAAATGTTTCATACTATGCTTTAATCAAACACTGCCAAATCAGTTTACATGTACAAATTCATCAAACTACTGTAGGTGGCAAAATCAGAATAGCAATTTCCACTAGATGGAAGCCGAGGGATTAAAAAAAAAACCTCTACGTCTGGCAGTGTTGGGAATGTTTGCAGTCCATATAGGGTAGCCTACAAAAAGCATTTCTTGTTCTGGAAACTTAAGTCCATTTTAGACATGAAACAAACCTTATTTAAACCCGCAAGAATACTCGATATTATTGGGAAACGATCTTGCAGCGCAAATAGTTCACTTTAGGGGAGCAGTGTTCCTCCGGAAATAAATTCAATAATTGAATTTGAGAGGGGGGGGGAAGTGGACGAGCTCTACAGATTAACGCCACTTTGTGGTGGGTTTTTCTTTTTGGGATATAAATCTTCAAACGCTTCCAAGCTCAACTCCTTCGTGGCAAAACGGAGCAGAAATGACCCTTTTCACAGTTGCTGGCCATATGAAGGCAAAGCAGACTCGCTGTAAATTCCTTTTCTGCATAGCTTCAATAACTCTTCGGTTCCCGTTTACGAATAAAACAGACAGAGAAAAGCGCAAGCAAGCGACGTGGTTTTAACAGCTAACGCCGACCTCTTTTGAGAGGCTTCGAGTTTCCTGTGGGAAACGCTGACGGCCAACATGAAGGGTTTTCTCACTTCCTGTGGGCGAACTACTTAGGAGACCGTCGGCTGCCTTGCGGGGGCGACTCCCTGCCCTCGCCTGTGATATTGATGGAGGAAAGGGGTCTCCATTTCCTGAAGGGGCTTCTGATGAGGTTTCCTGTGCGGATCATCAAAGAAGTGGGCGAAGACCGAGGCTTTTTGTGCGTGCATTAGGCGGCGTGCGCTTCTCCCGAGTGGCGGAACAGATCATAAACGCCGAGCATTTGCTGCTTCCTCCAGGGGATCCCCAAGCAGAGGCGGAGAGGTCGGAAGCGGTTTGAGCGCGTCCCGGGGTGAGAAGCCCGCCGTCGGGGCGCTTTTGCCCGCTTGCTTTCGCGGCGATGTTGCAGTTGCAAGAAAGGAGCACCTCGCCGTTTCGCGCCTGAAAGATTAATGTGGAAATTCAGCGGTCTTAGAGGCGGCCCTGGAGCTCGGCTCATTGTTCTCCGCGAACATCAGTCGCCTGCCTGTCCACGGAGCCCTTCAAGCCGCGCCTGCCCTACCCTTTTAAATCCGTCCAGCTCCTCCTCGGCGGATTCACAAGACGAGCCTAGAGCCACCTGGGGCGTTGAGAGTCTCCCCTCCCCCGCCCGTTCCTTTCCACGCCCCCTTTTGAACTGACGCCCAATCCCCAGGGACTGGGGAAATCTGGCCGCGCCGGACCGGACCGGCACAGTCAGTTGGAGGAGGGGTGGGGGAGGGGTGCATCCCCTCTCATTGGCTCAGGGTCACAACCAATGGCGCGGGGAAGGAAAAGTGCCGTCAGGGAAAAGGAAAACCCTGAGACTGTGACGTAAAGAAACGGCGAGGAACAACGGGGTCGGGGGAAATGGAATCCCGGGAGAAGAAAGACTA
This sequence comes from Tropidonophis doriae, assembly GCA_026931265.2. Lineage (NCBI taxonomy): Eukaryota > Metazoa > Chordata > Lepidosauria > Squamata > Natricidae > Tropidonophis > Tropidonophis doriae. The sequence goes on along the minus strand of JAPKID020002529.1, from coordinate 1,420 downwards.
GCGCTCAGCAATAGGTGTGTGTGAAGAACGGAAACGGGGCGGGCAGGCAGGCAGGATGCCCTAAGGGCTGTGGAGGCTCGAGAGATTCCAGAAAAGAAAAGACGCGCGGCACCGTGCCGCGCGTTTGTGTGTGTGTGTGTGAGTGAGTGTGTGTGAGAGAGAGAGAGGTAGGCGGGAGGAGGGAAGAGTTCATGCAGGTGGGAAAGTAGCCGTGGATGGGTCAAAGGAACCTGGTACAGTGGAAGTTAGGAGGGGGCGCTTTGGTTGGGGCGGGGTGTAAGGAAGACAACGAAAAGGCGCCCATTTGCGAGCCACCCAGAGATTTCAACCGAGGTGGGGGGACGGCGGTCTCTGTGCACCTGGAAAGGCTCTAAGTAGAACAAGCTTTACTGGCTTAATGGGAGAAGGAAAGGACGACTTGTTCTCATTGTTCAACCTGGATTTTTGCAGATTATAGAGTCCTTTCTTGTTTAAAGCAAGTCTCTGTTATCTGTCATCGGGAAGTCTTTACTTACGTTTCCAGAAACTCTTCCCAAAGAGAACCTGTTTTTCAAGAATGAGCCATTTTATTTCGCTAGCTTCAGATAATTTTGTTTTGTTCCTCCTACGGGCTTGAATTAGTCACTGTGATATAAATGAAATCTGAATCTTAAGTTGATGAGGCTATTACAAGTCCATATTTGTATTCAATATGGGCACACAAACTCTAAAAAACATGTACTTGGGACTACTGGCAAGTTGCACAAGCATTTGCATTGTTCAAAATTTTGCAATGTGCTCTAGTGATTCACTGAGGATCTTTTCAACTTGGTAAAGCCTCCATTTTCAGGAAGCTTGTGTGTCACAACCCTAAGCTAGTTTTCAGACTAGTTCCAGCAAAGCTCTTCTTACTCATGCTTACACTTCCTGAAACATGCTATTCCATTATCTATAAAAGAATCTTAAGTAGCCTAAATATTCATGAAGAATAAGGATATTGCTTAACATTCTGCACAAAGGGTTCTGAAATACTGTTTCAGAACTACTTAGCAGTGAAAAATTCACATTGAATTATGTATGCTGGTTTCCTAAACAAAAGGAAATGCAGAACTGACAGGTTTCTATCGCAAGCTTGCGTGCTGCCCTGACACATGTTACTGACATTACAAAAGACAGCACTCATCCTGTTTTATAAGCATCTTATATGTTTAATCTCTTAGGCAGTGATTAAATCAAATTGCCCATGAACAAACTTAACATGTCTTGTTTTGTTTTGATTCCATCCCGGCTGGACTACTGTAAGGCTCTCTACATGGGGCTCCCGTTGAAGTGCACTCGAAGGCTACAGTTAGCCCAGAATACGACCGCGCGGGTAATCATGGGCGCCCCAAGACAAGCCCACATAACACCTCTCCTGCGCGAGCTACACTGGCTTCCTGTG
>JAPKID020002528.1:0-13228 GCA_026931265.2 Tropidonophis doriae | reverse complement strand
TCGTTAAAGAGGAGGGCCAAACCTGCGAGAGGGGGGACTCTCGCAGTCTCATAAGGGTATCCCTGGAGTAATTCATGATAATGCTCTAAAAATACAATTCATAAATATTCATCAATAGATGGAAATTAATAAAAGGGCACAGTTTGTTTCAGATATAAATACAGGGGATTTCATCATCATGTAGGGGTGACTAGCAATAAAATAATGAAATACAAATATAAAGTGCTAGAAAAGTAAACTTGAAAGCCATCATATAAAAGATGTTTAAAAATAAGAGATGTTAAAATCAGCTTTCATCAATAGTCCCAGTGGTCCCAGGTAAGGCAGTCAGTTTAAAAGGTGAAAATATAAAAGTCATGATCTTATGGACAATTGACTGCAGCCCATTACTGCAACGACTCTACATCCAGATCTTCCATGCGGCCTAGGCCCATCCAGATCTTCCATGTGGCCCTGGTCTCCATTGTCCTCCTCATTCCGGCCACACCAAACAGCCCCACTCACCAAACCTCTTTCTGGGGCTGCCACGGGCTGCCGCGTCGACCTATGATCTTGCTGGGGACCTCCAAATTGTTTTTAGGCCAGTCAGGATGTTTTTAGGCCGCCCAAGCCCCAATGAGCCGATTTTAAAGACTTGCCGCGTTGCAGTATACTGGCTGACTCCATCTGTATCACCGTCTCCTCGGTCGCACGAAATTCCGCTCACCAGCCTCCGACTCAGCGTTTTCCAGCATTTTTTTTTCTTTAAAGATCTTCTCCTCGCTGAGCCTCCCCTAACTCTCCAAGGCTCAGCGGTGACCGTCCTGGCGCTTCTCTGCCGCTTCTTCGCCATCCCAGCCCTGCCTGCCACGCAGAGGTAGACGGCGGTCGGCGTCGGCGGTCGGCGGTCGGAGGTCGGCGTCGGCATCAGCGGTCGGCAGTCGGGGTCGGAGTCCTTACCCTCCACCATTCTGTCCCCGTAAACGCTATGAGGCCCTCTTGGCCTCATGGGGGTAGTCGGGTGGGTAGGTCTCTGGGCCCGAGCCTTAAGGGCTACGTTTGGTCGGGAAAATCCCCCACATGCAGAATCAAACCTCTGAGGCCCTCACGGAGCTCCAGGGTAAGCCGCCATTTTCGCGCATGCGCAATTTCCCAGTTCTTGTTCAAAAATGTCAGGAATTTCCAGGACAAGCAAAGTTTCTTGTTGCAAAACTGAAGGCATATTGTATGGTTATCTGATACTATCAGAGCTCTCTGTTTGAGGTCTTGTTCATATACTGTAATCTTACTGTGTCTATGTTTTCAGGCGTCCCTGGTTCTATTCTGTATATTTCACAATGCAACACATATAACACTAGAGGTTTGTTTGTTTTTTTCATTCAGTAGTCTACCACATAGGTTGGAGGCCAGGATTCTATATTTAAAGATGACGTAAGGCTTTGGGGAAGATTAGAATTCAATTAAGAATCCCAATTGCTTTCACCTGCTCTACTGTCCCGTTAGACCTGACCATATATTAAAGATATATTCATGGATCCAGCAGAGAAAATTGACTAAAATTTACAGCACCAAAAATGACAGCACAATATAATTTAAAATAATTGATTTTCAAAGGGAAATATTTCCTGATGGTCTTGAAATACTGACAGTTTGATGAGTTTAATAATTACATTTTGATTTTTCAATTGTTACTGAAATGCTTTTATCTAGAGGGTAACTAATGTGATGCTTTGTCCCTTATACATACAGACCTATACATATGCACTCACAGACTCTAGATTGACCTCCATAGTTGTAAAAATGAGATGAATCATGCTGCCTTTTAATTTTTTTATTATGTTTATTTGGTATAATTTTGAGGATTTGCTTCAAGATAACTAACAGAAGTGTTGACTCAGATTGACGCTGAGACTTTGTCACCCATTACTTTGGATGGAACCAGGTGATTGGCATTGAGTGAGAAGTGAGACAGTAGAAAGAAGGCAGCAATAGCAGGTCTAAAATGGTGCTATTTTAGTTTTCTGCTACCTTAAGGATGAGTTGGCAATACTTAAATTTAGTACTTTATTTAAAATTGCATATTGTTGTCTAGCTTCTTTTACCTCTGACCTGCTTCCTTCTAGAAAAAAGGCTCATTTTATCTTGACTCTCTTCTTAGCCCCTGGAATCTGATTCATTATGCCTCTCAAAAGAGGTCATCAATTTTAAAAAGAAAAAGCTTGGTGCAACTTTACTTGAAAGCTTGACATAATCTTGTTCTTCCACAAATAAGCTCAATCCAAACGTAGACAAGTTTCTGAGTTTCTTACTATCTTGCTAGTTTCATTTATTTTTAATTATTTTTCATCTAATTTATACGGCTGCCATTTGGGTGGTGAACAAAATAAAAACAAAGAATTTCATTAAAGGAAAAGCCAACGAAACTGCATCAAAGCTCAGTAAAACCACAAAGCTACTACAGATATACACCAACTTAATCGTCCCATCTCAATTGCACAGGGAAACGTTGATGGGGTAAAACCTGCTTAGCTTAGCAGAAGAAGTGCTTTTGACCTCTGGCAGTAAGATAATTATTACTTCTGTTTTTACACATTCAAATGTCAAAGACCATCTACTGAACAATTCAGATATCTGTGGGTTTTCTAGGCCTATAACATGCTAGTCAAACCAAAATACAAACCAAAATACAAATAAAATGGCCTCATTTCATAACGCAGAAGCAAGAATTACTTGTCATGCCAAATTGAAGTACTTTTTTGGTGCTCAGTGAGAGGGGTAGAATAAAATGCTGCCACATTTTATTATGAAGACAAATTAGATTATTACATAATCACAGTACAAATATACAGTATATTACCTATCTTTTAATAGTAACAAAAATATATAACTACCGTCTGTAGTTTCACAGCATCAGTTGGAATTAAGAAATTTTCCTAAAGCATTGTATTCAATAGTAAAAGGTCAGTGTGATGATATTGTGGCTGTTTACTATATAACAGCTCTCGCTCTCTCTTTTAGTTATTATGTCAAAATTCTGCAACATTATAGCAACACAGGAATTTTAGCCAATATCATACAGTTCAAGGAGAACCACCTCTTGGGAAATTTCTTGTCTCATTTTAGCCAGTTACCCTTGCTGAACTTTTGTGGTGAAGTATAGTACTGCAAGCCAGTAAATCAGGATGTGAGAATTATGAGGTTCCAGAACAGATGCTTCTAGAGCTACCATTGAAAGGAATGGGCAAACAAAATCAATCCATAGTTTGCTTACATAGTTGGCTACATTCTTGCAACATTGTAAAGCCATAAGCTCTTTGTGCAAACTCCAGTTCAGGCAATCCTCTAAGCCAGTGGTGAAATTCTTTTTTTTTTTTACTACCGGTTCTCTGGGCGTGGCTTGGTAGGTGTTGCAGGTGAAGGATACTGCAGAATCTCCATTCCCTGCCCACTCTGGGACCAGCCAGGGGTGGTATTTGCCAGTTCTCTGAACTACTCAAAATTTCTGCTATTGGTTCTCTAGAACCTGCTGAATTTCATCCCTTCTCTAAGCCATGGAAACTACAGTAGAGACTGACAGAGTCAGAACAATCTGCACTTTTTCAAAAGTTTTTACAAGAGCTGCAGATTTAAAGTTATATATTCTCAGGATTTTCCCCAGATATTTTAAGGGAGAAGGAGTTATTTTTTTTAAGTTTTTAATTAAACATTTTTACCTTTAAAAACAAATGTCTAAAACTTACTGATTTTTTTTTGTACAAAATAAAGTAAGTTACTAAAAGTCAGTAATCCCAATACTGAATTCAAGTGCCATGATCTGTGAATGATGTTTGGATCACATAAATGAGGCTGATGGTTGCATGTGGCCTAAGAATGTTGCTTATTCCTGGGTCTAGCAACCCATCCCATGGTGGAAGAAAAACCCAGCAATTCTTTTCCCCTCATATCTTCATTATATGCAATCTGTCCAGCAACAGTTTTGCAAGATTCCAGGAATATGATAAAGTCAGTAGCATACTGAGCTGTGGCTGGCGCAGTGGTTAGAATGCGCTATTGCAAGCTAATTCTGATGACTGCCAGCAGTTCGATTCTCATTGGCTCAAAGTTGACTCAGTCTTCCATCCTTTGTAGGTTGGTAAAATAAGGACCCAGATTGTTGGGGGGCTATAGGCTGATTCTGTAAACTGCTTAGAGACGGGTGAAAAGTGCTGTGAAGCTGTATATAAGTCTTAAGTGCTATTGCTGTTTTTGTCTAAATTCCACTGCAACCAAAGGCAATTGGGAGAGGAGGGCTTCTGTGGAAGAAAATTAGGACATACTGTATATTTATGTCATATGACACAAATGGTGCAGCTTATATTTTTGCATTAGATGTTGTGATACAAGTATTAAGTACTATGTATGTCCGCTGCATGGTGATGGCATGACAAACTTGATGTCCTTTGTTGTCATTCTAACTTATTATTGCCTTATACCTCTTTAATTGGTGATAGAAATATTGCACCCTGGGACCTCTGTGCAATGTGTTTTATTAATAAGGTAGGGCAGTTTCTTGTTCCATTTTGCCTTGTTCTCTTTGTAATCTGATTAATAGGCTGGGACTTTAAGATACTGTGGTATCACAGTGTCCTGCATTGCCTTAAAAATACCTGAAGAGGACAGTTGGCTGGATTAGCAGACCAGAAGGATGTTGGCACAGCTGATGTCTTTCAGACTCATGTATTGAAAGGAATAATATAATGTGCTTCTATTAATTAATCAATTAATTCATTATGCCAACTTTTTCCAACTTCACATTCTTCAGATATGCTGGGAGGGCAGTTTATAGTTTTTCTCTGCTTTGGCTTTTCTAAACATGTGGAGGATATTGTGTTGGTGAAGAATGCATGATGAGACATTTAACGTTGCAGATGACTGAATATAATTTGTTTGTCATAGTAGAACAATAATTAAAAACAGCATTGGCTGGAGAAATATTCCATTATTCATTAAAATCTCATCTTTCACAATTAGTAGCAAAAAAGTGTGCCCCTTAGACCACAGTCTGAAATTTACCTACAAAGGACTAAGCTTGTGTAACTGAACACAGTGGTTTATAAACTCTGAACAAGCCCTAGGAATTTCAGGATGATTCTTTGTTTATAACCTCTACAGCCTGCAATTTTACATTCTTGTTTGTGTCCTATACAGTTTGGACCTATTCAATTCCACACCATCAGACAAGGATGGCAAAGGAAAGCAAAGGAACTAGTGAGGGAAAAAAAGAACAAGAGAGAACTGGAAAGTGAAACTGAACCACTATTTTCATCTTGACATTGATAAGATATTGTGTGAAGCAAACTTCTTCAGCCAGTTAGGGCATCTATTTTTCAGAATAACAGAGTTGGAAGGGACTTGGAAGGGCTTCTGCTTGCTCAGGCAGGAAACCCTATATCATTTCAGACATATAGTTCTCCAATCGCTTCTTAAAAACTTCCAGTGTTGGAGCACCCACAACCTTTGGAGGGAAATTGTTCCATTGATTAATGGTTCTGTCAGGAAATTCCTTCTTAGTTCTAGGCTAGATCTCTCCTTGATTAGTTTTCATCCATTGCTTCTTCTCCTGCCTTCTGGTGCTTTGGAGAATAGGTTGACCCTCTCTTCCTTGTGGCAGCCCCTTAGATATTGGAAAGCAGCTGTCATGTTACCCCTAGTCCTTCTTTTCCTTTAGTTTCTTTTTTAAGAGAAACTGGATGAATAAGTGTATGCAGATATAGTATTTCAAATTAGAGTCATTGTGCTTGTAATTTCTGTGCTTGAGTTTCTTCCTTAGAAGAAGTGGCTGCAGTGATATGAAGTAATGATATGCTTTCTGTCTTTTACAAAAGTTTTGCTCATACAAACATGCAAACAAATACACACACACACACACACATTAATTGCTTTAGGATTGTGGAAAGCCCTTTACTAAAGTATAGTGAAAAATAATTAAAAATAAATGAAACTATAGTTTTCACTTAGGGATACATTTCTAAATTATTACTTTTGACCGGGCCCCGGGGGGGGGGGAGTTACCTGTGTTGGAAACTTGGTGAAGCTTTTTGGAATTTTCTGAGACAAAAAACAGGAACTATTGTGCCTTGGCTAATCCTTATAGGATTAAACATTTTCAGAGGGGGGGAAAAAATCAAAATAGCATTTTGGCAACCTTTCTTCAAAAAAGCCTGAATTGGTTCGTTTTAAGTGTTCAGGCTCAACGTTCACATTTCTTATACTCAGAGGTAAGTATTTCCTGTGCTAGTTAAAGCAAGAATAGACCATTAATATCGGAATTAGCAGCTACCATGTAACTGTTGAAAAACATTCCTTTTCTAAACTGGGCATCTTGCCTTTGTGCATTAGTAAGGCTCAAGAGCAGAAGGTGACAAGCTTTCACAGAGAATCATGCTGTTATAATAACACTCTCCCTATGCTATTGCTTCTGGCATTGGAAGGCACCATGAATTTGAAAATTGCTGTCATAAACAGTCTATGTTGCTAATATTATTTCTTTAACCCCTTTGAAAGTTGCTTCCTTGGCAAATTCCCATCACAACATAAAATTTTCTTGTAATCTGATTCTAAGGATGTTGAAATGATAACCGGTAGCTTTTGCTGCTGAGAGTGTAATATGTATAGCAAAAACTTGACCTTGTTCCTAGTAAAATAATCGCCTAACTTTAGAAGTCCAATAATAACAATAAAAAGATACATTAGCTGCAGCTGAACAGTTAGTATATATTCTGTCAGTTGTTCCTCTTGCCACTAAAAAGTCATTTAGCTACTTTACTGATAGTTTCAACTATACATCCTACTTTTAGCATCCTATTGTAGATATGATACTATAGCAAAAAAGGCTGGTTTAAGAAATAAGTCAATTTCTCTTGTTGCCCTTCTCCAAAATCTGAGAAGAACAGGAAGTTCAGATGTAGTTTTATATTTGAGTTCTGTCTTTAAGAGAGTCAGCTTGGTGCATTGCTTAATGCATCAAATTAGAAACCACAAGATCAGTTCTAGTCCTGCTTTAGGCACCAAGCCAACTGGCTAACCTTCAGCCAATCACTTTCTCCCAGGCCTAGGACAATGGCAAGCCATTTCCCAAATATCTTGTCAAGAAAACTGTAGGGAATTGTTCAGACAGTCAATAGGCATCATAAACTGACTCTGAAGGACAAAACAAATAAAGACCTTGTAATTAAGGGAGGGCAGTACTCAGATATAAAACTGCATCAAAGTTTCCTCCTTTTTAAAAGGTTCAGAAAACATGTCAGGGATTGGTTTATTCTTGATGTGTGCGAAGACTTGTCAGTGAGGCTGGCACTTAGCAATAGCACTTACCGGTAGTCTTACATACCGCTTCACAGTGCTTTACAACCCTCTCTAAGTGTTTTACAAAATCAACCTATTACCTCCAACAATCTGGGTCCTCGTTTTTCTGACATCGGAAGGATGGAAGGTTGAGTCAACCTTGAGCCAGTCAGGATCAAACGGCTGGCATTCATTAGAGTTAGCTTGCAATTATAAACCTAGTGGCACATTATACTCTAGCTAATAATGCACACCCTCCTAAAATAGAAATAGAACTTGAGCTCCTGCCATCCTTCAAACATTTTCTTAGAAAATTATAAAGAAAACCTTCATTTTTTTTCTTAATATAAAACAAGGAAAGAAGGCTTAAATAAAAAGCCTGGATACTGAGCCAATTATAAAAGCTAGATGGCAGCACCTACTGAATTTAACTAATTTTTAAAAGACAAGTAGATTTGGTTAGTGCTTTGATGGGAGGGGGTAGGGACTTCCAAGAAATCCTCAAGATCATAAACTAAAGTCAGTTGTTGATGCAAAACATAGACATGATCATGACAAGTTTAGGGCCCTTAATATCAGTGCTGAGCTTGCTGCTGTATAATGTGTGAAATGACTCTGATGCTGATTGTGACCATTTTTGTACTGCGTAGCTGACGACACTCAGCATTGATGTCTTGATGTGTATGAAATCAAAAACGTTAAGCAATTTCCTACTTCATTAGTGTGCCTATATAGCCTTATACATTTAAAAGGGTCACAGTGATAACTATTTTGAGACTGTTATAATAACATTGAACTATATACTGTACATATGCATGCTTTCATAAAGCAAGAGAAAATGGGTGATAAATAATTTGTACATAAAATGTGTATTTGAAGGTGACCCAGACACAAAATAAAGGCTGCTTTTGTCTTTGTAGGCTGACTAGAGATCCAAGAGCTATACAAAGTGATTTTGGTGCTGCATGTAAAATCATTAAGTTTTCTTGCTAGCAGGAGCATTTGCAAGTTGCTTTCTGTTTCCATCCAATCCTCCACCCCCCTTACATACACTAGCAAAATTGGTCCGAAGGCTAATATAGTACTAGCTATCCTGTTCCCTATAGAATATCTAACACAGATTATGGTAGTTTCCTTGGCTATCTTTATGCTTTTTGAAGGTCACCCAAGTGACTTGACTTCATTGCTTTATTGACCAGGCCTCAGATATTTCTCAAAAACACTCCTATTTCAGTCATGAACTGAAAATTTGATTTCAGGATGCTCCGATGCTTAGTTACTGCATTAGAAGGCTTTTTATGACCAAAAAAATAATAATACTGAGAATAAGGTATCTGTTATATTTATAGTAATAATTTAAACATTCAAAAATACTATATCCTGCTAACAGTTTGTCAGGAAGTACAAGGAAGTTGGCAATAATAATAATAATAATAATAATAATAATAATAATAATAATAATAATAATAATAATAATAATAAACAACCCACCAACAACTATGACATTACTTTATATACTGTCATAAATGTTGATAATTGTGTTGAAATTTAAGAGTACTTCTATCCTACAAATTAGGAATCAATTATTTTGGGGCCATTAAATTCCAATTCTGATACAGAAATAAATAGGAAGCAGGTAGTCATTATAAACAGCTAAAAAACTTTTGGCTTATAAAGTGTGGGCTTTTTAATTGATAAATAATGTTAAATTGACAACTGTTTGCATTTCACTGAAACTAATTATAGGTATAAATCACTTATTATAGGATGTACATGATGGCCTTCTCCAATGTAGTCATTTTCTAGACATGTTAAACTACAACTTCCATATAAATTGAACACTGTTCTTCATTTAATTGAAGAGGGAAATATAGTTAAGGATTGTTTCAAAGAAAGGGCTATACTGCTATAAGAATATTCTCTGCTGGTAGTATCCAAAAACATTCTGGAGATGGCATAGTTATCTGAAATATATTATAAAGAGTTGTCTAGGCTTCTTGGTTGAGGAGTAGTGAACATGAACTGGCCTTTTTTTTAATCAAGCATCCTTATCGCAAAAAGGATCATAAAGTCACAGTGCCTGACTCTGTAAATTCGCAATGTTAAAATTATATGGCTATTGGTTGCAGAGGGGATGTGTATGCCCTCATGTTTACTTTCATTTACACATACTGTAGTCTTTCTTAATTATCCTAATTGGGATAAGAATTGCCATCGCTAAGTGATGCAGTCGTTAAGTGAAACATCATGTGACTGGACTGTTTACCAACAGCAGTTCTGGTATTCCCGGTTGTAGTTGTTAGGCCAGGATGATGCCATTGTTAGGCGAGGACCTCACTCTTCTATCCTGCCATATTTACCTTTCCTTTAACTCCCTCCCCTCTCCCCTTGCTCCTCCCCATCTCTGCTCTCTTAGCCACCCCGCACTCTGTCACTTCGCCTTGCTACTCACAATTAACCACCCTTCTCTTTCTCTTGCTAGTGCTGAGGCATGCCCACCAAGGCAATTGCTGATCCTTTGCGTAGGCCTCTGCAGGAACTGTACAATGGCAAAAGGGAGGAGATGTGTGTGTGTGTGTGTTAAAGTGCACCCTGCAATTGTAAAAGTGGGCAGACTGAAAAGCACCCAAATTTTTATTATGAGACCATGGGGCACTGCTATGGCCATAACTTCTATACGTTCAGTGCTGTCATACATTTAGCCAGTCACTGAATGAATATTTGTTAACCAAGGACTACCTGTACTGATTTCTGGAAGGCAGAGGAAGAATGAAAGGCAATCAGAAATCAACAAAACAGCTCTGTACACATTTATTTATAAAGAAATTACTGTCACTAAAACAGGGGTCCCCAATCCCTGGGCCGCGGACCGGTGCCGGTCCGTGGCTTGATAGTAACTGAGCCATAGTGACCGGCGGAAAGAGTAGCGCAAGTCTTAGGAAAGTGTAGCAAATGCTCCACTATCCTGGTGGCTGGCCAGGATGCTCCCTGGGGGCAGGACGGGGGCAATGGCCTGCAGTGGGGGGGGGTCGCGGCACCACCCAGCCCACCTCGAGTTCCATGTGACTGCCGAACGCACGCACAGCCCACGTGACTTGACTCACTTGTTGGAGGCTCCCACTGGTCCGCAGAATTTTTTTTACATGAAACCGGCCCCTGCTGCCAAAAAGTTGGGGACCCCTGCACTAAAAGATCTTACAAATCAACTTCCTGAAGAATTGCAAATAAATGCTAGTGGCAAAACAGAATCAGCAAACTGGGTGGGGCTACTGAAACAATGAATCTGACTCCATACACAGTGCTGGATTTCCAAATTAGCATCACTGACAGGAAGCCATCCACCTTGTGTTTGAAGACATCCAGTGGAGGGAAACACTCTCATTGCATAATTCCTTTGAAGTTTCAGCCCAATCTCTGCACCATACCAGCCCTATTCCTGAATGTGTTATGCAAGTTTTCCATCAAAAGTAGGCTAGGTGGTTGTTTTTCCCCCGATATTGAAAATGAAGGTGCTGTGCTGTGCTATATATTCTTGCAAATCATCTTTGTTACATAATTTCTGTCTAGCTACAAATGGCCAGGCTGTACTGACCCAGGGAATATGACAGCAGAATTAAGGCAAAGGTGTCAGAAGGGAATGTTAAATTGCTTCTGCTGTTAAAGAACGACTTTACTGCAGAATTGGATTCATTTCTTTTAACAGTCCATGTATTGCAGGGAAAGATACTAGTAAAAGAAAGGAATTGTAAAGTACTGAGCAATCACTGCACAGCTGAATCCCAGTCCTGCTAGAAGCAATATTGGGTTTTTTTTTCACAGAGGTTATGTTGGTTATTAACTGGTTCTTTAGAAATGAAATCAGAGACAATTTTTCTTGTCCTGACTTCTACTGTGTCAGATATTTGCATTAGCAATACTATTTGCATTTTTTTCTAAGAAGTAGTTTTTAGGGACAAAATGTCAACTACCCAGAGATGTTTAAAATGGATCCTTTAAATAAATAAATAATTACAATACAATAGCAGACCTCCAAGGTCTTCTAGTCCAATACCTGCCTAGGCAAGAAACCCTATACCATTTCAGACAAATGGATATGCAACATCTTCTTAAAAGCTTCCATTGTTGGGGCATTCACAACTTTTGGAGGCAAGCTGTTCCACTGATTAATTGTTCTAACTGTCGGGAAATTTCTCCTCAGTTCTAAGTTGCTTCTCTCCTTGACTAGTTTCCATCGATTGCTTCTTGTTCTGTCCTCAGGTGCCTTGGAGAATAGACTACCTCTTCTTTGTGGCAACCCCTGAGATATTGGAAAACTGCTATCATGTCTCCCCTGATAGTAGTGTTCCAATATTTCAGGGGTTGCCACAAAGAAGAGGGAGTCAAACTATTTGATAAAATTACCATAGTAACTTGAATAGATAGTGGGGTTCAGTGGTGAAAATTCAAAAATTTTCCCTACTGGTTTTGTGCATGTGACTTGGTGGTCATGTGACCAGTGGGCATGGCTTGTTGGGTATATGAGTAGGCATGGCAAAGTCAACGTCTCTTCTTTGGCTTTATGACCTTCTTTGGCTTTATGACCTACAAAAAAGAAGATATACCAATTATTTCATGCATTTAATACTTAAATAAGAATAAACGAAGTGCACAAATACTTACATAAGAGCAATAAATGTGTTGTCTTCGACATCTCTTTTTTGCACCAATGATAATAACAGCCTGCAAAAAGAGGATGTACCATGATATACAAATTTAAGCATTTAATACATAATAAAAGAAGTACACAAAACAATAAAAAGATGTGCACAAATACTTACATAATAATGTTAGTAATCTTTAACTTTAAGATGTTTCCACATCGTTTTTTGTTTGGCATTCTCTTCCCTTCCATTTTTCTTGATCTTGATTTTTGGATCATCAGCTGTGTGATGGTGTGCTGTTAACCACGTTTAAGTTGCAGAAATACAGTCCCATTTTAGAATAGGTAGGCCAGTAATATTGGTAGTCATGAGGTTGGTTAAATTAGAAATGGTTAGGCAACTTCTGCTCTCTGAACATATGGTAAATCCCTTTCCTCCTCTTCAGAACTTACAGCAATTGTTCTGACAATTACTTTAGCTTTTTTCATACTGTCAGGAATTGCATAGTTCTATTAATCTTTTAACACATTCTCCACAAATTCTCTATAATTGTTGATATTCATGTTGTATTTGAAAATGTTGCCAACCAAGAGAATCAAAAGTATTATCAGAGGCTACGTCTGCATGCTGCTTTAGAAAGTGCGAAGCGACCTGGGAAGGTTGACCTAAAGAAGCAAGTGATATTGTTTAGAAAGAAAGGCTTAAAATATAGAAATGAATAGCCAGGGACAAATGCTACCATTCAGAACAGGAATGTTTCTCTTAAAATACAGTGTATGCTTAGTCCGCATAACGGGGTGTGTGTGTGTGTGGCTTGAGAATGAGTTGAAAAGACTGACTTTTTAGAAGACAACATTGTGTGTGGAGGAGCACAGAGGCACACATAACTGTGGGGCTGGCTAGTCTCTTGAGACTCCCCCTCTGCCTACAATAATCCAATGTTAAATGTCCATCTAAGGATTTTTTTCCCTTCCCTTTTTATTTTTAATTGTTATTATTCTGTAACTTTAAATGTTTTAAGCCTAATTTAGTGTTTCATTATTGCAAGGAATTTCTTAAAATACCTATTTAAAAAGAAAACCTGTGACCTCACTGCTTATTCCTGTCCTGCCTTGTCCACCAAATATTAAAATAGTAGTTAGCAATAACTACCGGCGCCCCGGTTCAACCAGCTGACTCCTTCGCTGGCCATTGGGGGCGTAGAACTAACCCCTGTGGATAGGGTGCGCAACTTGGGTGTCCTCCTCGATGCCCGGCTGTCACTGGATGATCAGGTGACAGCTGTG
>JAPKID020002527.1:0-13229 GCA_026931265.2 Tropidonophis doriae | reverse complement strand
ATAATAATAATAATAATAATAATAATAATAATAATAATAATAATAATAATAATAATAATAATAATAATATATCTATTTCATGGATACTTTGCAGGGAAAAATTTGCCTTAACATTTGTTCTTTAGATTTATATTACTTTTTTTCCATTTAGGAACTCAAAACATTGCCTCCTTCCTCCCATTTTTCAAAGTACTTCCATGAAATAGGTAGAGCTAAGAGAAAGTGACTGGCCCCAATCCCCCAGCAAAGCAAAATAAAATTTGAAGATGAATTTCTCTACTGTATTTCTACTCTTCCACTTTGATGATCATACTCCCTCTCTGGTAGAGCATTCTTACACATTGTTTGTAAGTCCAGAAGAGGAATCTTCTGAATTTTGAGAGAATATTCTGGCTATTTCGTGAATAGGGATTTATCCTTTCATTGATAGATTTTGTGGCACGGCTGGTCACAAAATTTTCTTCCTCAGAAAGAAAACTCTTACAGCCTCTAGCAGGTGTCAGATATGGGAAGTCAGTCTCTGGTCTATTCTCAGCCACTGAAACCTAATGCAGTGGGTGACTTTGGTTATTTCTCTATCTTCACTCAGCCTAACTCACAAGGTGGTAAAAAATTGGGGGAGACCGCACCATGCAGGCCACCTTGAGTTGGGGGTGGGGGGCAGATATATATTTAATTAATACATAAGGTTATATTTTATATATTTTATATTTTTATATCTGTATTTTCACACTGACATTTCTATTTTTATAAATCTTTGATCTTTGCATTTATGTGCCAGAGTACATTTATTCCTTTACAGTATATACTATTCTACTTATTTGTCCTATTTCCCTCCCAGTTTTCATTCAAAAGTTCCTGGTGTACATAAACTTTTATCTTCAGAATAAATCAATAAATATATTTTAAAGTATTTGTATTTGTATTTTGTATTTATTTGATTTATATAACCGCCCCCTCTCCCCAAAGGGACAAAGTAGTAACAACTGGCCCTATATTAGAACAATTGAGGCTGTATATTGAAATAGACAAGTAGGAATAGAACAACTTCTTTGTTCTAGTGATATACAGCAAACATAAGCCTAGCAGCCAACTTCCCTGGTGGTCTAGTGGTTAGGATTCGGCGCTCTCACCGCCGCGGCCCGGGTTCGATTCCCGGTCAGGGAAAAAAGTTTTTTCGGCATCTATTAAAAATCACCGAAAAGATTTTAAAGACGTTCTCCTTGCCTTTTAAAACCAGGAGTATAAGAGCTTCATTTCACTCTTCCTTGGTGATAAAGGCAGGGTTTCCTTAGACTCGGTTTTGCTTAGTGTTCACTAGGTGAACAATTTCTGTCCTGCAGTATTATTTCCCAGACTTCCTATTCCTTTCAAGAATAAATGTGTCCTCTTCAGATTTGGATTTCAAACTTCTAATGAAATACAGTCTACAATTTTTCAGGAAACTTAATAAACCCCATTTCTCGGGCATGTATATGATTTTGAGCTTTATACAGAGACTTCAAAAATAGGACACAATAGGTTTCCTATTGTTAAGAATCCTAAATTCTTAGTGCAGGATAAATTGTTTTTCCTCTGTTACTTGAAAGCAAGGGTTTTTTCACCTCGGCGATTTTAAGATGTGGAGACTTCAACTCCCAGAATGTCTTTGGGAGCCTTGGAATTCTGGGAATTGAAGTCCACGCATTTTAAAGTCGTTGAAGATGAGAAAGCAACTTAAACAAAGCTTTTAAAGTATTGTCCTTTGCATTTTTAAATGATTTGCGGGGGGCGGAGGGAGAGAGATGATGTTGGCGTTCCCTAAGTTTCTGTAATTTAGGCCAGTGTTAGCCTAAATCTGGCCCTGAACTTAAATACTTGCATGGAAGCCACAACTCCGTGGTTTTTCCTCATAAGGGGCTGTTGTTTCTTGCCTCTTTGCTTCAAATGATGTTTGTAAAAGAGAATTCTTCACTATGACACAAAGTGTCCCATTCCGCACTTCAGGATCCCAAACAGCATTAAAGCAATTTATTTGAGGGGCGGGGGGGGGGTGTTTAAATGCAGGCAAAAGTCATCCAGCTGAGGAGAGCTTGCCTTTGGTGCCATAACTCTTGCTCAACACGTGGAGGCGCCCAATCCCTGGGAGGGAGCCCTAAATCACAACTCTTTATTTTTTTAGAGAGACTCACTAATGTTTTTTCTAAACGCTTTCCCCTTACCCTCCATAAAATGATTAAGAGAAACACATTTGGTGTAAAGTCTCTATTGTCCGAAACTCCGTAACTGATTGAGAGATGCAGAAAGCATCTTAATACCATGAGCAAGTCGGTGGAATGCAGCTTTCCTTGAATCATTTGAAATGTGGCCATTTCCCTGGAGTTTTGAATCTCTTGATGTAACCACCATAGAAGCTATTTATGCAACCTTGTCTTAATGTTTTCTGGAATTAGTAGCCATTTTGTGATATCTAGGAGAGCCTACAGAACTTGACCTTGTAGCTTTAAGTTTTGAGTTCACCTTATCAAAGTATTTCTGCTAGTCACATCCTTTCTTTTTTGACTAATATATCAGTTCCAATCTTGAACATTTCATACACTGTTTTTAATGTGCTATTTGCAGATAGTCCTTGTCCGTTAAAAACCATTTGAAGTTACAACAGCACTGAAAAGAGTGGTTTTGACTGGTCTTCACACTTTTGACCATTGCACCATTGCAGCAGCCCCATGGCCACATGATCTGTGCTATGTGGTGGGGGGGAGAGACGTAGTTGGAAACACTGAGTAGAGTTTTTTAACACAGCTACTGTAAATTTACACCTCTGAACAGAAAAGCAGCGCAGTCAATAGAATTGCTGATTTTTCGTAGTTTTCAGTTTGATCATCAACTCAGCCAAGGAATGAGATCTTCCTTCTCTCCCCCTTTCCCCCGCCCCCATCCATCCCAAAAGCAAGATGCAGGGGAAGAATGCCAAGAACGTGCAGGACGATAAAGGGTATTTAACAAAACCAATAAAGTATTGTAGTTGCTTGGCACAGTGGTCTTTTCATTGAAAAGCTTGATAGATTTAAAGAAAAGAAGAAAAATGACTCATGGTTCCCTGGTGGTCTAGTGGTTAGGATTCGGCGCTCTCACCGCCGCGGCCCGGGTTCGATTCCCGGTCAGGGAAATAGTACTTTTAAATTCCAAACCTCCGAAATTCCTTTTTCTTCTTTTTGGGACAATAGTATATATCTATCGTGGATTTTTTTTTCTTATTACGTAAAAGAACGGAGTGATAAATAATTTGCATTACATTTTTATTTGTTATATTTATCTGAAAGAAGGACTGTCTCACTGGATATACTTTTTAAAATGAAAAAAATATCTAGGGAAGGGGTGTTTCTCCTTTCTATTTTAAGAATGTAATGAAAAGCTAAAAGGACATTTTCTGTCTTCTATCTTGTCTTAAATTCATGATTGCATTCCTTTGTGGTAATTTACTATCTCCTGTTTAAGTTCCTCTGTAGTTTTTGAAAACAACTTTTTGCTGCTGTGGTGTACCACAATGAAGCTTTACTCTTAGGCAAGATAGTCAAGCCTTCAGCCTATTCACTTTCATTTTTAACCCTCCCTAATCAATAAAAGCATGGCAAACAAAAATGTTACAACCAAAATTTCTGCTGTTTGTGCCAGAGTCATCCCAGAAAAAGAGGGTGTTCTATATTTATTTGTAAGCATGTGTACAAAGGTGAAAATAAAAATAAGGATAAATGAATGCAATGCAGTGCAACACAACGCTCTATTAGTTGCAATTCTTTCTCCATTATTAAATTCAAAAAGAAGCATGTAAGCAAGAAGCATTGTAGAATAGTATCCTGAAACACAGGAAGTCTTTTCTATAAAATCATCATCATGTTGATGTTGCATGAGTTTTTCATGAAACCCAAGAAAAACCATGATCAAATCCTAGATGAAGTGATTTTCTATAAGGTAAATCAGGAAATCTCAAGGGGAAAAAAAATGATTCCAGGAGTCAAAAATTGGGAATGAGAAGCATGGATTCACTGGAATCTTAATTGTGGTGGTTCAGACCATATTTATATTTTATATTTTTTCGTAAGGATATTAAATTGAAATCTATCTTTGTAAATTGATGCAGCTTTTATGCATACTGCATATTATACTTGAAAACCAGGAAAAGCCAATGATGGTTAGTGACTAGAGTCAAATATGCATGGCGTTATTTGGGAAAGGAAAATAACACTTTCAAAAAATGTAAACTGCTTTTTAATGCTTTCCCATTTTAATTCTTTGTGCTAAAAATTAACTGCCTTTCAATTCATTGGTACCCACAGTTCTTACAATTGCTTCCAATTGCATTTTTGTGTACTTTAAAACATATACATATATATTACAATAAAAAAAGTTTATGTAAGCAAGATAAAAATTAAATACACAGCATATAGTAGTCAAAAACTTGACTTTAAACGGCCTTCACCTGTATGTATCATAATAACGCAATATTTGGAAGCAGCCTTTCCAAAATGTACAATCCACACTATGTTGCCTCCGAGGTTTGGTAGCTATAAACAGCAGCAGGAGTAAGGGAATTAAATCATAATCATATTATGGTCACTTTTCCTTCATCTGAAGTGGTTAAACTATTTTCAAAAGTACACATTGCAAAGCCCATTAAAATAATCTCAGAAGTTTTGGAGGCCTTTTTAGAAGTTTAGGAAATTAGATTAGCAAAGGCTAGATTTTAAATTCTTTGGTTGACATATGTATTCTGTACAGTATTATGAACAATGATGTGTATTATTATACCATAATTATTTAGTAGTGGTTTTTAAAGCTAAGGCAGGTGTTTTCTGTTCTCTTCTTTGATAGCAATAATGCAGTAAGTATCCTGAGAGCCATTTGCTGGAATTCTAGTAAAAATATTGGAGTATTCCAGAAGGGGGCACACTAGTCCCATAATGCAAGCTTCTGATTTGCTGCCAACTCAGAAAACCTGTGCATTTTTTCTTTTCAAATCACATGGATTTGGCATAATGATGAAGGTTTAGTTTGGGGGTGGGGGGTGGGAATCAGGTTTCATATCTGAAGCTTATGTTTAAAATAGTTCATAAAATAAACATTGCATAAAAACAATTAAGACATTTGTGTGATTAATGAACATATTTTTGGAAATACATTGTACAGGAAATGTTGGCTTGGCTGTGGCAGGCCTAATATATATTTTCTTCCCATCCCTCCAGTGAGGAACAGGGAGCCTCGCTGTTTTATTTCAGTACATAATCTGGGGTTACTAAAATTATCCTAAATTGTAGTACCGTGTTATTCTGAGTTCTTGGTGATCAGCTTCTGTGTAACATAAAGGACTTCTGGGTAGAAATAAAAAGATAATATCTTCATCAGTTAGCTATTTATAAGATAATAGTGTTGTCCAAATACACTTCAGTGACCCTGTGGCCAACATTGACCATACACCAAGGCACACTAAAAGCTGTTACTTTCCCATTGAAGTGGTATCTATTTATCAAGTTGCATTTACATACTTTCTACTTGCTAGGTTGGCAGGAACGGGGGCAGGAATGGGAGCTCACTCTCTCAGTTGGGTATCGAACTGCCAATCTTCCAGTTGGTAAGTCCAACATCTTAATCTCTAGCCCACCATACCTCTTAGTTTTCTAGGCTTGATAAAATCTAAGATTTGCTTAATCCATAAAAGCCCCCTTTGAGGACTATTCAAAAACTATAAAGATATTTGTAACAACACGTAGTCTTTAAGGTGCCACTTTGGGTTTATTTTTTTATTTTTTTTGTAAAAGATTATCACAATGGCCATTAATTTTTCCCCCCCAAAATACAGTTGGTTCTGTTGAAAACTGGTACTTTACAGTACAGTGATGGATAATCTTGAACATATGCCACTGCTTAACAACTTAACTAGCTACCAGTCCAGAAGGCCACTCAAAGCACCAATGCTGCATTTCAAGCTACATGTGGCACTAATCCAAATCTGGAACTTATTAATTAATAATAGGCACCACATTTAAACATGAGAAAAAGTCTCAACTAGTCTTTGTATATCCAAAATCAGGGGAGGGGAAAGAAGTTTTTAAATAACACAACTTTAAGAAAGATTTGTGCCACATAACCTTTCATTTTACAAATGAAACACAGCTGCAGATTTTCACATTAATAATGGGGGTATTCTTACTCCCAGAATAAGAGAAATTTATATTTTGAAAAACTAAAAGGATGAAAAAATATTCTGAAAGAATTCAGAAAGAGTATTTTGGTAAGTTTGAAACTGGCTTCTTAGACAGTATTTGGGAGGTTTTAGGCAATATTTATGTTTGCTTCTGAAAAAGAACTTTTATCACTTTTGAAACTTTAGAGAACAGAGCTCATGACTGCTATTGGCCACATTTTGTTGCAATATGTCAGAGGCTTGATCCATGACATTTTGAGTTAAAGGGTAAATTGGCTGACAATGATAAAGTGTTTTGGACTGTGGAGTCAGCTGGAATAAGCAACACTGGACTAGGGCAAGATCAGGCCTTATTGTCGAAGTGATGCAAACCTATCTTCATTGCTATTTCAATACAATATTGCTTTGATGTCCCTAGAATACACTTACAAGTTCTTAGTAGAAATTCTACTTTAAGTGAACCATTAGAGGAGGATATGCACATATACACACCCCTATACTTTTTAGTGAACCCCTGTATATTTTATAAATACCTACATTTGTAATTAAAGTGTACGCTTTGATAGTCTTAATAACTACATAATGTTAGCATCTTATATATTGTTATAAAGTGCTTTGGAACTATTCAAAATAGATTTCAGAGATGGCTTTTTGTCCCATCAAACGGTCTCTGCCTTCTGTTGTGCCTTGATGCTCGTCACTTTCAGAATTTACTCTTTTGCAAACAATTAAGAGCAGAGATATGGTCTCTTTGTGGTGTTTGATTATCTAGGAGCAAATTTATGAAGCTATCCTGAAAAACATACTGGTAATCACTTTTCCTCAAGTGATCAAGTCTTATTGATTTTACTCTCCTAATCCAATAATAGGATCTGTCATGCTTGCAAATCTATGTAGAGTTCCATTTAATTTTTCCAGCCACATTCCAAATCCAATTGCTACAATCTTCACCAAAGGGATCAGAGAGCTTTTAGCTAGCACTCACAAGTCAGTGCATTAGTTCTTATTTGAAAATATATTGTATCGATATAAAAATGTCTGCCATCTTTTTAATTTATCATTTTATTAAAAAATCTATACTTTATATAGCAAAGATATGAATACTGTTCTTATTAATATTCTGTCATTCTCACAGTATATGTGAAGGAAGATAGGTTCTTACCTTTAGCCAAATCAGCATCACTATGAAGGCCCTTCAGGTGCTAGATGTATTGAACATATACATCTGTACATTTGTAACATTCTTTTCTTGATGAAGGCACATCCACAAGAGGCCAGGGCACATATTTATAGCTCATTCAAATTTAATGACAACAGAGTAACAGAATTGGAAGGGCTCTTGGAGGTCTTCTAGTCCCATCTGCACAAGCACAAGACCATATACCGTTTGGGACAAATGGCTGTCCAATTTCTTCTTAAAAACCTCTAGTGATGGAGCACCCACAGCTTCTGGAAACAAGCTATTCTACTGATTAATTGTTCTGTCAGAAAATTTATCCTAAAGTTCTAGGTTGGTTCTTTCCTTGATTCGTTTCAATTCATTTCTTATCCTGCCTACAGGTGCTTTTAAGAATAGATCGACCCCCCCCTCTTCTTTGTGGCAACCCCATAGATAATTCTACATTTTCCATAATCCCTTCTGAACAGCTCTGTGCTGTGAACTCTTATTGCATGAAAATTCTATAGAAAGGCTAATTACCTGGGAAAACCCACTTGCTTAGATGTGTACAAGTCCAGATCATTTGACTTGGCAGCAGTTTGAAAATTTCATTGCAAGGATTTTTTAAAATTCGCTTTTCTTTTGTGAAAAGCTCAACTGTAGAGGCATATGAGAAATGAACACACATTTGTCCTTAACTGTGCGTAGGCATGAAAAGTGGAGATGAAAAATCAACAAAGCTGTAGTCTGTTTATATTACAGATGAATGTTGGGCAATGTCCAGTTGATTCAAACTTCAAGTTTCATTGTGTATTTTTCCGAAGACTGTTAAATGTGTTATTTCCCCTCCCCCCAAGTTTGAGTTAAGCATGGGCTTAAATATCTCTCTCGCTAAATAAATATCACTCTCGCTAAGACTTTACATTAGTTAATACTTGTTCAAGTCTTAGGTAACACTAATATTTCTGATTAAGTCGGTACATTTTTTTATACACCATAAAATGGTTTGCACTATGAAAGGGTGCTGCTTGGAAAACAAACTTTCCATTGTTCTGTTAAAAGTATTACTTTTTTTTTATGTAGAGTTCCTACTTGTGTTTTTGGGTATCCTTCGATTTCAACATAGTGTGAGAATTGGTCAATGTTGAGCAAGATAATGCTTAGGTTTATTGCTAAAGTTGCTTCATATAATTGTCAGTGGCCGGTAATGAGTGTCATAATCCTTATATTCTCAGAAAAGCACATTGTGGGTGAATAGTGATTTACTAGGATGAGTCATCCATGTATGGTTGACCAGACCTTGGCAAGCAATACAGAAATATTTAAAGGTCATGTTAATTGGAGTAGGCAAATATATTTTCCCTTCATGTCTGCTACAGCCTGCAGCTATGGTTTTTTGAATTTTTTTTAAAGAAAGGTATCTTATTCATATCTTGTGCTATTTTTCAGCAGATGTTTAAAAAAATATTTTTACGTTATGCCCCAACAATACAACTGTTGTAAAAATCAATTAAAATATGTAGATCTAACAAGCTTGCACACATTTTTAGCTTCCAATCTCTATACAGCATTTACTGAACAGAAGAAACAAAAACACTTTTTTTCTTTTACAGTTGATTGGTACAATATTGTGATGATGATCAATTTAAGTTCTCTAGTCTAATGGCTTCGAGTGCCGGGCAATTTTCCAAATTCCTAGATACCTTGGCCATCTTTGTTCCACAGCTTCATGATCTGGTTTTTGGGATGTTTAAGAGAAATAAAAGAAGTAAAAACAGCAGAACCAGCCTTGGATTGGTATAGATTTGTTGTTGCTTGTTTAATTTGGGTGCGCTGCAGAAAAAGTTCTAGCCCCATCATGCACAACAAACTTTCATTATTTTCTTATCAATATAAACACACACTGAATTCTTGCTGGGATAGGATAATTTATCTACAAGTCCTAAGAATAATTGCTAACATTGGTTATCACTCCATTTTCATTTGTTTCAACCCAGCAGACATCAGGGAGAAAACTACGTAAGCAGGGCCAGAATTGTTTTCCTGTTAGGAGGATCAAACTTTGAAAATTGAACAGAATAGGGGCAGAATTTGGTCTAAGTGAAAAAACTATTAGGAGGAAGATTGAGTTTGAAAATGATCCAGATCAGATCAGATGCATCCTGATGGAAGGCTTGAATCTGTTCCCTGATTCAGAATGGAGCATATGCAGCTGTGTGCTTCCCAATGCACACAAACACTGACAAGAGACACAACGTATTACTGCATTTCACAGGAGAAAATACAGACTTCTTGTATGGTCACATCTCATGAAAAGATTGGAAGAATTCCAGAAATGATGTTCTCCATGCCTTTCCTAACATTGGTATGTTAGAAAATGATTTATTGAGAAGATATTGTGTTTAGGGTTTGGATTCTGTCCATCCATTCACTAGCACAATAACTGCCAAAATAAACAAGAAACAAGTTTGTTGGGAAAAAACAACAAAAGATTGAATTCCAGTGCTTCCCTATGGAAGAGTGAATTGGGCAGCTGCTCAGAATATTGCCAACTCCTCCTTTCTAAATCATCTTCCCTCTTCTTTGCTGTTCATGCAGCAGAGGCAGCCTGCTCTGCACTTCCCA
This sequence comes from Tropidonophis doriae, assembly GCA_026931265.2. Lineage (NCBI taxonomy): Eukaryota > Metazoa > Chordata > Lepidosauria > Squamata > Natricidae > Tropidonophis > Tropidonophis doriae. The sequence goes on along the minus strand of JAPKID020002527.1, from coordinate 3,264 downwards.
GTGCACAAGAACAAGAGATTCAAACATGGATGTAACATCCTTCCATCCTGCTCAAATAGTCCTTGAGAAGATGCACATATATTGAATAGAATAGCAGAGTTGGAAGGGACCTTGGAGATCTTCTAGTCCAACCCCCTGCTTAGGCAGGAAACCCTACACCACTTCAGACAAATGGTAATAAACATTGGTTATGGTCTACTTTATCAAATGCCTTACTGAAATCCAAATAAATTGTCTTGACAGCATTCCTCTGGTCCACTCATTTAGTCACTTTGTCAAAGAATGCAATAAGATTAGTCTGGCTTTTGGTTATTACTTCGTTTGCTTCTAAGTGTTTGCTGGCTGGTCGCTTGTTTATCTTTCCCAGAATCATCCCTGGTATTGTGGTCAGGCTGATAGGTCTGATTTTTCTGGATCTATTTTTTCCCCCTTTTTTGAAGATGGAAACTATATCAGCTCTTTTCCAGACCTCTGGCAGTTCCCCGGGGCTCCGGGATCTTTGAAAGATCTAGTTGTGGTTCTGAGATCTCGTCTACCAGTTCCTTCAAAGCCTTGAGGTATAATAACGTATCTAGGATAGACAGGTGCTCACTTACCATTCTCTTCCCTATTTTAACTTGTGTTCCTAATCTGTTTCATGCCTTTCTAAAGCTTGATAATTGCAGTGCCCTGTAGAGGGGGATACTTTTGAAGGCTGTTTGGACAATTCACAAATTTATCAACCAGCTGTCTAATTCCTGGGGAAGTTGGATTGATCTCCAAGAGCTGGCTTAGGAGTGAGGTTTCACCTCTGAATTACAAAAGGAGACAGATAGGTTCAAAGCAGTGGTGAAATTCAAATTTGTTTTACTATCGGTTCTGTGAGCGTGGCTTGGGATGTGTAGCATGGCTTGGTGGGTGTGGCAGGGGAAGGATATGACAAAATCCCCATTCCCACCCCACTCCAGGGGAAGGATACTGCAAAATCTCCATTCCCTCCGCACTCCAGGGGGAGGATATTGCAAAATCTCAATTTCCACCTCACTCCAGGGGAAGGATACTGCAAAATCTCCATTCTCTCCCACTCCAGGGGAAGGATACTGTAAAATCCCCATTGCCTCCCCACTCCAGGAGAAGGCTATTGCAAAATCTCAATATCAACCCCACTCCAGGGGTAAAATATTGCAAAATCTCCATTCCCACCCCCACTCTGGGGCCAGCTGGAGTTGGCATTTACTGGTTCTCCAAACTACTCAAAATCTCCGCTACTGGTTGTCCAGAACCTATGAGAACCTGCTGGATTTCACCCCTGGTTCAAACCTTCTTTAGATGTTTTATTCGGTAATCTGGATTCAGTCTTTTCCCGTGACCTGGGGCAGCGAAGAGACAAGTTTAAGCATATTTCCCAAATTAGCCAGAATTGCTTGAGTTTGCACAACAATGTGGCACATCTTATGAACCACAATTGCTGGGTTCAAATAATCTCTGAAAACAAAGCCAAACCGACCCACTGTTGCATAACTGGAATGTCTCCTACCAATTTGGCCCTTGTCTGGGATGAGACAGAGGATACAAGGAGGGGCTGGTGGGGGTGGTGGACAGATGCTGTTTTGAAGACCCTTAGAACAGAGAAGCAAAACATTTCTGCTGTGTTTTCCTTGCCCTTCTGTGTCTCCAATTTCTTGGAATTTGGTTTTTTTTTTTTTAATGTCTAAGCCGCTCATTTGGGACACAGAAAGAGAAACATTCAGCTTTCCAAGAATCACCATCTTTGGAAATGGTTGCAACAGAGGTTTGTTTAACAGCTTGTAAACCCAGAATTATTTCCATTCCCGAAAGATCTATCTCTTTCATTTGAAGTCTCTTCAGTGACCAACTAGGGAACAAATAAGTCCAACTTGAATTTTCCAAAATCCCTATAGCTCCTTTTTGGAGTGTCTTCTTTTAATTTGTGACTGCATATAGAATTTTGGGGACACGGTGGCTCAGTGACTAAGACGGTGAGCTTGTGAATCAGAAGGGTCAGCAGTTTGGCGGTTTGAATCCCTAGCACCACGTAATGGAGGGAGCTCCTGTGTCTTGTCCCAGCTTCTGCCAACCTAGCAGTTCACAAGCACATAAAAATGCAAGTAGAAAAATAGGAACCACCTTTGGTGGGAAAGTAACAGTGTTCTGTGTGCCTTCGGCATTGAGTCATGCTGGCCGCATGACCACGGAGACATCTTCAGACAGCGCCGGCTCTGAAACAGAGCTGAGCAGCGCCCCCTAGAGTCAGGAACAACTAGCACATAGGTGTTAGTTAGGGGAACCTTTACCATTAACTTATAGAATTTTATAATCCAAAAATGATCCAGATTAAAAAAAAAAGTGGGGTTATTTTCTCTCTCTCTTCCACACAGCACTGCCATGGGATGGGAAACCATTGACCCTGAATGACGGTTAACCAGCAACTCTCGGGAAGTATGGTTAGGGTTAATAAGTGCAAAGAATCAGCCCTTATACCAAAAGCCCTGTTGGATAAGACCAAAGATCCATCTCTATCAATCTTGTTTCTTCTACTTAGGAAGCTCTTCAATTGCAACGGATGTTTCCCCCTTATTCACATCCTGACAAATAGGTTATCCCAGGGGTCCCCAACCTTTGCAACTTTAAGTCTGAAGAACTTCAGCTCCCAGACTTCTCCAGCCAGCAAAGCTGAAGTTGGCAGCGAGCAGAGTTTGCCTGCAATACTGCATTCTAACCACATGGAAGGAAGGAAAGACAATAGCGCTTGGACTTATATCTAAAGCTTCATAATGGTTTACAGCCCCTTCTAAGCAGTTTACAGAGTCAGCCTCTTGTCCTCAACAAACCGGGCCCTCATTTTAGCCATCTCGGAAGGCTGGAAGGCCGAATCAACCTAGAGCCCCATTAGGATCGAACTCCTGGCAGTGGGCAGAATCGGCTTGCAAGACCTCATTCTTAACCGCTGTGCCATCAGGGCTTATCCTACGCGCCCCCCAGGGTTCATATGTTCCTAAGACCATAAAACAGGACAAGCTTGCAAAACGCCATTCTTTGGCTTTGTGAGAGAATCCGAGGAGAAGAACTAGCTTGGTATTCTGGCCACTTGGAATCTCCAGAGTTAAAGGCCGGCTTGGCTGTCACAGCCAATCACTCACCTCCTTGCATGTCGTAAGGCAACTAGTGCAGGGGTCTCCAACCTTTGCAACTTTAAGTCTGAAAGACTTCAGCTCCCAGACAGTCTGGGAGCTGAAGTCCTTCAGACTTAAAGTTGCAAAGGTT
>JAPKID020002526.1:0-11953 GCA_026931265.2 Tropidonophis doriae | reverse complement strand
CCATTCTCAAACATCTTGTGTGTGCGCGCGCTCCCGTGAGCGCGCCTGTATTGGAGATTTTGTCGTCACGTGGCTGGTTGGCAGTCATTTTTGTGTGCGCCTTGTGGAGACTGCATGCTGTATCCTTATAGCTGTAGCTTTTACAATCAACAATGAATTTGCTTCTTTTTCCCACTCTTCTCTCATGGTACTTTCTAAAGTAACTTCTATGTTATTATGGGGATTATTTATATATTCTAACCAACGAAACTTTTAATATAGTTTTGGGGAAGGCTTACCTAAATTATACTTGTTTTGCTTAATGTCTATTGTGTGTGATTTCCCTTTTTATTGTGATAGAATCTGAAATTGCTGTTTGGAGTATAGACGGATCAATGTAATAAGCAGTATAGAAGATGTGCTAGGAAGTTGGTTCTTAATGACATTTTACTATCAAGTATATTTACTCATTTGTACTTATGAACATGCTGTTTTTCCTCCTTAATTAGACTTGTCTTGCTTACTCTATTGAATTTCCTCTAGTGATCATGTTATGCTGTCTGTATTTATCACTGATAATTTAGAATTAATGACACTGATTTTGTACCTAAAGTAAACTACCAAATATAATTCTCAGTTTTTTTCTTAAAATTAAAAATTCTGCCTCACTATTTGACCTTTTAGATCAGTTCAGAAAAGAGATACAGTTGTTAAAATAAGATGAACCTCAGTTTGGAAGGGAAATTGACATTTTCAATCCTCTGATTTAAAACCTGTTCAGTATTGCATAATTGTTTGCTGCAACTTTAAAATAATATGAGAACATAAACTTGGTGTTTGTATTCTAAGCACTAGAAAATTGTTTCTTTCTTGCAATTGCATGATGGCTCATATTTAGTATTTACTCTACCTATGCTGCATAATTCTAAAAATAAAACATAAAAAGCTTTTCTATAGGAATTAAATGTAAAAAGTACTTCTGGTTGTCACAAACTCTAGAAGTTGTTTGAAACTACTTTTTTTAATTGTTCAGGCTATACAAGGAAAGCAGTCTTTAGAACGGTAGTGTTATGCTAGCAGATTCAACATGAAGGCTAATCAAGTTGCTGTCTTTAAACTTTGTAGGAAATTATGTTTAATTTGAATAAAATAGTTTGTGGGTTCATATATTAACTGAATGTGACTTCTAAATAAAGTTACATAGGATTGTGCTGTATAACTGCCTACTGTTGGTGGATGATGGTTCTTGTTAGATATAAATTAAACCTGTATGTTTGATTCAGTTGTAAAACATAACTAACTCACATTGAAGTCAGTTTCTTAACAGAGTGAAACATCATGCATATGAATGGTTATGCAATTGGGTAATTTATGAATAAGATCCCATTTTCTCAAATGTGTTTTTCACAAAACTTAAATATTTCTTTAAAGTTATGACAGTGCTGGAATTTCTAAATGCCATATTCCTGAGATTTAAAGCTTGATGCCCAATATTTAGTATTTGATTAAAAAAAATTAAATTCTGTCTTTCAAGAAATCACTCTTTTGTAACATCTAAAATGTTAAATTATTCTTATTTGCAGAACCATGTTACTGTCATGATTAAGATGCTGCTGGACTAGGAAGGGGAAATATAGGTTACAGAAGCTCGTTGATTGGCTTTGGGCTAGTCATTCTCTAATCACCTATCACATAGTTGTGGGTGGATGCGTCACAAGCTGGCACCACTCCCGCCCAGTTTAACGATACTCATGTGTTGCCCCCATGATGGTGCAAGTTTGACACCCCTGGTCTAAGTGTTATGAGTGCAGCCAACCCATTATTTGCAAGTGGGTATAAATATTTTGTTTTTTTCATGATAATCAGCAGCAGTCTCTTCTTCCCTTTCAGTAGGCTAGGAAGACTGATCAGCATTTTGTTCAGGGTTCTCATCATTTCCAACAGTTGTGGAATGTTCAGTGGTCTTTTTAGTTTGGTTTTCTTTCCCTTTTTAAATGCTTTGGGCTTAGTTCTGATATTCACAGGTGAGGTTTAGCTTTCAGGGATGAGGAGACTCAAATTCATTGATGCTAGATACAACAAACCAGATGTATTATGTATTTGAAGTATTTTTGTTTTTGCTTCTTCTGAATATAGCTCTAGCTTTCTCAAATCATTTTGATGATGTAAAGTAGAATTAAGCTTTAAAAGCTATATATGACAGCATATATTTAGGTTTTAGCCATGGTGGCTGGGAATTGTAGCCCAACACATTTGACTGGAGACCTGCTATTTCAGATAGGGAAGCTGGTTATTTCATTTAGATGTGTTTTATGTTGGGAGAAATATCCCGTGATGAAATTTTAGGGGTCCTTTGAAATTGCTTGTGGACTTGGCATTTTAAAAGTAAAATAGCTGGGTTCAGACTAATGGATATTCCTGTTGTTTATTTTGACAAATATTAAATATTGACCTCTTGCCATTGATATTCAATGGTGTCATTTGGAGGAGACAGGTTTTTAAGGGCTGGAATTTTGCGAATTGCTGCATGGGAAATGATAGAATCAGTTTAAAAGGTATGTTTCAGAAAAAATATAACTTTTAAACACCTTCTGGGATATTGATTTCTCTGATAACATATCTATTAAAATAGATCTTATTTGAAATAAATGGAATCATTTTGAGGTTTCACCTGTCTATCAGCATTAACCATGTTTGTCCAAACCACATATAGTAGTAGGGAAGAATGCAATAATTTACTATGTTGGGGGAGTTGGGAGGAGAGACAAAGATCAAAAAGGTATAGTAACCTTGAGCATAGTTTTGTAATTATTGGAATCCTATAAGTTTAGGATTGTTGGCCTTATACCCAAACAGCTTTCATACTTATCAGCTGCTATAGCTAATACAAAGTACTCTTTTGTGTCTGAAATACTAAGAATCTGCATTCCCAGAACAATTGATCTGAATAACAAGACAGTTTATGTATGAATGACTAGTTCAGGATCAGGCTTTTAGCTTCTGTTGTACAACTTAGTCTTTTGCTACTGGAATAACATCATAGTTAGACCAGCAGCTTACCTTACTAAATTTTGTTACAGCAAACAAAGGATATTTCATACATAAATAACATGTATTAATAGTTTTTGGCATAGAATGTGCTACAAAAAAAAGATCAGTAAAAATTTGGGAGTAAATCAGAAAAAAAAATTAAAAACCACTTAATTTTTTAAAAAATAGGCAAGAGATAATAAAAATAATACATTATAAAATTGTGGTGACCAGTATTTATTTTCATGATTGTCCTATTTTTTTCTTGTGACTCCCAGTGTATGAATTATTTTATATAGGATAGACCAAGGGTGTCAAACTCATGTCGTCACAGCAACATGATATATCAGATCCCCCCCCCCCCTGCTAAACAGGGCGTGGCCAACAGTGGCGCATCTACGGGCTGGAAGTTTGATATCCCTGGGATAGGCTAATACAACTGTCTTAAAATTGCCATTAAATTACTATTTTTCAAAGTAGTTGAATCAGGAAGGTTATCATTTAATACCAGTTAATCATGATTCCATTCCTGAATTAATTGCCTTACAACTCTAAAAGTTTATGAGACTGATTATTTGCATTGCTATATTAGGTTTAATTTTGTAAACAAAATACCTTGATAGTGTTAAAGCTTGGTGTATGTGTGTATATGTGTTCAGATATAAAAGAAAAATTTCTTTATGGACTTGATGGGTAAAATGATATCTAGAGTGAGATTTTGATTTTCAGGATTTTTTGGTTTTCAGTGTTAACAAGATTTGTTTCTTAGCTAATTTATTTCGTTAAAATATATCATTTTAAAAATGAAATTGAAAGTTTATCCTCATTTTCCAGATTGCCTGTAGGAATTTATGTGGAAGTATGTATATCTTTTGTCACTCAAAGGACTGGAAAGCTGTAGTAGTAAGCAATGTCCACTGTCTTGTCTTCTGATAAAAAGGTTTCTATGAGCAGCAAAACATGTCTGGACAAATATTTTGTGGGGCTGCTTAAAAAATGCTCTCAAAATTTCAAATGTGCCCACAGGTCAAAAAAGACCTACCTATGCTTACTGGAAACCACATCTCTTACATGTAGATCTTAAACATCTACAATATTTTTCTTTCTTTCTGTTAGGACAGGGTTAGCTTTGCTGATCTCCCTTTCAAAGTCTATCCAGGTTAAAAATTTTCCAAAATCCTCCTGACTGCTTATGGCATATAAAAAGAAATATGTAGTTCAATGAAGGGAATGCTTTAATGTTATTTGTTTAAACTCCAGATGAAACTTTCTTTTAGCAGACCATTCTTTCTCTCTCGCCCTCTCTTTGAAATTCATTTAACTGTATTACTGATAGTTGGGTTTGTTTGGATTCAATAGTATTTGCTGCTCTTTGTAAACTGCCTTGAAATAAGCTATTTTGAAGAGAGAGAAATAAATTGTGCAATTAATGAAATTACTTGTTTGCTTTACCAAATAATTTACTCCTCAATAAATTGGCTAAAGCTTTAATTGTTTTTCTTCCTGTGAAACTGTTTTCCCCCCAGCTTTGTACCTGGAAATATTTAATGCTGAAGCATTTAGCCAGAACTATCTTGTTGCAAAAAGACCACTGTTAAGAGGCAGTTATGGACCATCCTTGGTTTTTGAAAAGGTTTTTCTAATTAAAAAAATAACCTTTCAAATGCATTGTTTTTTCTGTGTTGTGGGAGGTGTTAGGGAAAGCATAAAAGAGAAATGTGCATTGATAAGAATAAAGTTATGTGATACAGAAAGTACCATGATGCAAATAGTTTCTTCAGGATTGTAGATTTCTGTAGCCTCAGAATGAAAAAAAATGACTTGCTTATGACTACTTATTAATGTTATGTTGTGTAGGAGATGAATGAAACAAATAGATCAATATTAGTCTTTAATTTTAACATGTTTGCATTAAATACTTTATAGTGCTTATTAGAAGTTGGAGTCTTCGATGTGTTTCAATTCAACAAGTTAAAAGTAGATGGAAACTTTTGAACAGTGGCTTGAGGCCTCTTTGATTTCTGAATAGATTGTATCATCAGATAGGTAAGGGAAATTGTGGGAAAGTGATGGCTTGAAGTTGTCCACTGAATGAGGCTTTGAGACTGCCTCTCTGTTCATACTGTTGAACCAATGTATCATATTGTCCATTTATTGGTGGATGAGGAAAACAAAACAGTGGTTCCTCAAAATTGTTATGCAAAAGAGAAAAGAATAAAAAGGATTTGGACTCTTGAAACTGTGAAGGATTAAATCTGTAATTTGTTACCTTTATCTGCTTTTAACAACTAAATGCACTGAGTGGAAAGCATAATTTCTTCATAATGCTTCTCCAAATTCTGTTCCTCTAAATTTGTTGACTACACTTTTCATGCTCTCCAGTCAGCACACTATATTTGGTTGTGGGATGGCAATTGACAATAAAAAACTCATAACTAATCAAAGAAAATACTTCAGTTGCTTGTATTTTGTTTGGTCTTCTAAGCAAATAGGATATTTGTTGAAATCATGCTTTTCTATGTAAAAATGTGCACATCTAGTGTTTGTATATATGGCTTCATGTCAGTTTTTGACTCCTGGTAACCAGTAGCATGGGGCTGGATTGTTTGAGGGACTTCCTCTTCCTGATGTCATCTGCCTATCCCTTCAGATCCAGCAGAGAGAGATCATTATTACCCTTTGGTTTATCTTGAATTTCATACTTTTTAAAATGAATTTGTCAACTGTTTTTAGTTTTATTGCATGCCACTCAGAGTTGCTTGTTTGTGAGTTGGGCTGCTATATATATTGGTTTAATAATAAAGCCTATCCCTGGTGCTTGGGAAGGACTTGATAGTGGAATAAAAATGTCAAATCAAGTCTAAACATTTCAATGAACCATAGTACAATTTTAATGGCAAGATTTTTTGGGAAGTGGATTGCCATTGGCTATTCATAAGGCCGAGGAAAAAAGAGTGACTGGCCCAAGGTCATGCAGTATGCTTCATGCCTAAGGAGAGACTAAAGCTCATGGTTTTGGGGTTTCTGATCTGAGGCCTTAACAATGACAACAGTGCTATATATCAAACTAATTTCGTGATATGGTGTATGACTTAAAAACAAATCACTTCACTCAGAATATGCTTGTGAAGTAGTGTTTGTTTAGTCTACAAAATAATCATAGCATTCATAACTTGGACAAATACTAAAATCTCCAAATATTTTATCAAGGAATTTGTCTAGAAAGAAAGAGGGGCTGAACTGAGGTTGAATAATCGCATTGATTTTTCCTGTGTGGGAAAAAATGTTTATGTGAAAACTGGAAAAAAATGGTGCATTGTGTTTGGTAAATAAATGTAAGGTGATGGAACTGAACATGGTTCTATGATTGTGCTGAAAATTGGAGATACATTTTCTAGAGAAGTGAATATTAAACACTAATGCATCCAAAGAGACTCATTAAAAAGTTCTTAAGTTACTTAATTCCAATAGATGCTCTGAATTTATTTTAAAAGTATGTGAGTGGATAGCTGTTTTTTAAATGTGCTTGTTTAGATTACAAAGTTACTAAGAATATAATTGCAGCAAAAGCTTTATGAGCTTTAGTGATGTGGAAACAAGAAAAATTGAATTAAAATTTCTGTTAAAATATTTTACTTACTTTGGGCTTGACCATCAGAGCTTTGGTTATCATTTTTATGCTGGATTGAAGAAAATTATCAGATAAGAATAATTTTCAAGAATGTAAGATTTCTTCTGATCTTAAATATAGTGTAATATTTATGGCAGAGTTCTAGTGGGAACACATAGCACATACCATGATAGTGGCTTTCATTATAATGAGGTGCTGAGGAATCTCCCTCAGTATATATTTATCATACTTTCATGAGCATGAATATTTTGGTTCAGAATTGTTCACCTGAAAGAACAGAATAAGTAAGCAATTATTTATCCCAATCCAATAAGAAGTTATGTGCCAAAAATTGCATATGAGAACAAAAGCTGTTTTGCTCATCTTGAATGTGGTTGAGCTGGTTGGCTGCTTTGTGTGATCCTAAGGAATTATATTTGACTCTTTTGTTCAAAAGTATAGTTGGATTGGTTTTACTGTTTTTACATGAAACAGTAGAAAGAAAAATGGGAACAAAGAATGTTATTTTGTCTTTCTTTGTCTAGTAAAGAAGAGCAGCAAGTGTAATGCCCTTATATAAATCTGTGGTATAACTATTTTTAGGATACTGCATACAGGTTTATCTCCAATTTAAACAATAGAACTGAAAAGATATTGAGATGGCAGACAAGTGTTGAACTTTTCACTCAAGAAAAGATTTACAGTTTACATGCTTATTAATTAATGGGACAATTAGAGAAAATGGTAAAGAATAAGTAGGCAGTTGGGTGCTTTCCACGTGGTTTGATCACAGTTTTCTCAGATCTTGCCATTGCCTGTACCTCACTGGAGCTAATGAAAGTTGTTCAACATACTGGGAAGGGCGCTATTTTGCTATTGCCTAGAATTAAACAATTGAAATTTAGACCAATGCATCTTTAGGAACCTCTGGAATTTTGCATCTTTTTTAGCATCCTGAGATTGTAATGAAGGCGTAAAGGGCAAGTGAACTGCTTGCTCAGTTCTGATTTAAGTTGATAAAAACATTGTTTAATTCATAATTCTTTAATATCTTTAAAATATGTTAATTCACTCATCTAATTAGAAAATAAAGGTTTTTTTTAATTTGGGGAAAGCAATGGTTTGTATTTAGGGTCAAGTTAAGTGGAGGTGGAAATTCCTTTTTGTGAATCCTAAGAATTAAGATTCTTGACCTTTAGCAGTGGAAAAGGGAAAGGTTCTTTTCCTAAATACAAAAGAAGTGCCTTCTTTTTCTAAATAAATGATTCCTCTTTTTCATGATCATGATGGTTGAGGGAATTTAGGTGAGTTCAGTTTTGATTTTCTGATGGAAAATACTTTTCTGAACTGGCTTTGTATTTAGTTTGGCTTTCTGCCACCCCTGGTAAGAGCTAGCTGGCTTTTTGCATTTTGCCTGTGGAACATAGAACACTGTATGATACATATTAGCTTTCCTGGATTCTTCCAGCATAACCTTTATTGCAAGTTTTGGGATTGGAAACACACTTGAAGATACAGTGATTAGGGAATGTCTGAGCTGAACAATATTTAATAAAGAAATATATTTTACTTGTTAGTTTGATATTTTTCCCATTGTCAGGGAATAGTTGAAGATGATATACATACCATTGCCACTAGTTCTTGCTCACAGTAACTGTAGTGTGATTAAGATAGGGCTTAAAGATATGATTTCTTGAAGTCATCTGGAAAGTTTCCATAGTTGATCTTTGGCTTGAATCCTGTTTCTCTGTCCTTTGTCCAGCATCTTAATCATTACAGGTAGTCCTTGACTTACAACAGTTCATCAGTGACTATTGAAAGTTGTAGTGGCACTGAAAAATGTGACTTATGTTCATTTTTTGCACTTAAGACCATTTCAGCATCCCCGTGTTATATGATCAAAATTTGGATGCTTGGCAGCTGACTCATATTTATGATAGTTGTTGTGTCATGGGGTTGTGTGATCCCTTTTTGCCACCTTCTGATAAGCAAAGTCAAGGAGGAATTTAGATTCACTGAATAATCCATGTTGCTAACTTAACAATTGCAATGATTCACTTAACTGTAGTCAGAAAAGTCGTAAAATGTGGCAAAACTCACTTAACACATGTCTCAGCAACCAAAATTTGGGGCTCAATTGTGGTTGTAGGTTGAGGACTATCTGTATAACACAGTGGCTGTGAAGAAAGCTTTCTTACTGTACTTGTCCAACATTTGATGCTTATCCCTTGTTTTGTGATTTCATCTTAGTTCCTGCTTCAGATCCTTTGGTGATTTCACCATTTTGGCATTACAGAAGATTTTCATGTTCTGTTTCATACCTCCTCATTGGATATTATACTGACTAACTTGGTCTTAACAGGTGTATATACTGGTAGACTTCTGTATGTGATAAAAATGTATGTACAAATAACTTGTTATTTCTCTTTTGCTCATTCAGCATTTCTAAATTTTATCTGCTTTTTTTGTTTTTATTAGGCTGCCCTTTGGCGAGGCAGAAAAATACAGCAGAGCTGGCCTCTGCAACGGGAGAGGCTGGACGTCCCAACTTTCTTTGCTGAATGGCTACTATGGCGCCCGCTCTCACTGACGCAGCAACTGAAGCTCATCACATCCGGTTCAAACTGGCTCCCCCATCCTCTTCCCTGTCTCCTGGCAGTGCCGAGAAAAACGGCAACGCCAATAACATCCTTATTGCCAGTAACGTCACCAAAAGAAAAGCTGAGGATTCCAGTCTAGATTTCCGAAATAATTCTACAAAAGAAGAGCTGGGAAAGCTGCAACCATTGGTAGCATCTTATCTCTGTTCAGATGTAACATCTGTTCCTCCAAAGGAGTCCTTGAAACTGCAAGGGGTCTTCAACAAGCAGACGGTCCTTAAATCTCATTCTCTATTGACTCGTCCTTTCTTGAAAACTAGTGATCTTTTGGGACGGCCACCAGTGTTGGAGATTTCCTTGGAAAATCTAAAAACCATGAGTACAAGTAATCAGACACCTTTGCCACAAACACCTGTCAATGGTTTGGCTAAAAAATTAGCTAAAACTAATAGCTCTGACCATGAAAGTTCTGTTTCACTTAATGGTGGGAAGAGTGCACCTTCTTCTATGACTCTCCAGGAACTAGATTCAAATAGACCTGGAGGTTCTAATTTGGAGGACCTGAAATCTGGTTTGAGCAATTGCACTCTACCACATAAAGGCCCAGATGCAGAGCATAGTGCCCCACTTAGCAATAATGGCATAGCAAATAAGCATGACCACAGTTCCCCAGAGCAGCAATGTGGACTCGAAGGGGGTGGGGAGAACCAGTTGCTTTTGTTATCTGGAATGCCTGTTTGTTCTGAGCTGGAAAGCAGTAAACCAGAGGAACAGAAGACCTCTCAGCCAAACAGTTCCTTTAGCACTCTAGATTCAGATATGAGGACAAAGGTGCTAATGCGGAGGCAGGCAGACATTGAGAATCGTGCTCGCAGGCTGCAAAAGCGGCTGCAAGTGGTACAAGCAAAGCAGGTAGAGCGACACATTCAGCAACAGCTTGGTGGATTTTTACAGAAAACGCTAAGCAAGTTGCCTGCTTTGGACTCCTTCAGACACCGGAGTCAGCTAATGTTGACCCGCAAGGCAGAAGCAGCTCTAAGAAAAGCTGCAAATGAGACAAGTACCTCAGAAGGACTGAGCAACTTCCTAAAAAGTGACTCTGTCTCAGAAGAACTAGAAAGGTTTACTGCCAGTGGAATGGCTAACCTGCGCTCTTCTGAGCAAGCATTTGATTCTGATGCCACAGACAGCAGCTCAGGTGGAGAATCTGATATTGAAGAAGAGGAACTGACCAAAGCAGACACAGAACAGTACCATGTACCCCTGTGAGTAACATCAAGTGTTATTCTCTTTAAATCTAAGCTTCTGTGAGTATTTTAACAGAGATGGGCATATGATGCTGTACAAATGTTTTTTTTATTTCCAGATTGCAGTAGTATTAGTTAGCATGAGAAGACAATTTGAAGATAATGATTTGCATTGGTTGGGTGGAATGGGCAGGGGGTTACCAGGATCTGACTCCTCAACATTGTATATCTATATCTGTAATTGTTACACAACACCCTGTTAAGGCCCCAATTAAGGGAGGAGACATACTGTTTCCTTTTCTGCCTTTTGGCTCATCACCAGAGACCATCTAGACAGAAAGCCATGAGTTCCGTTGTGTGATTTTTTAATATGTGTTTTTTTTTGAGCTGATCAATAAATAAGTCAGGGAGACTAGGATAGATCTATATATATATTTGCCATCGGTTCTGTGAGATGTGGCTTGATGGAGGGTGTATCAGGTGACCGGGTGGGCATGGCCGACTTTTCCCCACGTTTTAAAGCATTTTTTTTCCTACCAAATTTCAGTGAATAGATAGGGGGTTTTACGAAGTGAAATATAAAGAGCGTCTGACGATTGCGCACCCTCGCAGGGGCGCCAGTGGCGGCACATCAAGAGCCCTCTCTGTGGGCATGCGAGCCGTCACCAGCTGGTCTTCTGGTTTCTGGCACGCACATGTGCGTCTGCCAGCTGGTCGTCAAGGATGCCGGAGTGCCAGGAAACGGTCTGAAAAATGGTCAAAAAAACCCAACTGGTTTTGGGGCTATTTTTCAGAAAATGGCCTAAAAATGACCTGAAAACAGCTCCCAAAAGGCCTGAAAACAAGGTGGCCAGCACACACAAGCGCAGCGGACACTTGATTTTCAGGTTTCCGATGCGTGCGCATGCACACGCATTCCAGTTTGAGCACTCGGTGCCGAAAAGATTCGCCATCGTTGATCGTGCGGCTCACAGCTGATCCACCCGATCGTCAGAACTATTTATTTTTCACTTTTGAAATCATTTTTTTCTACCTATTCGCCGTAAACCGATAGTTTAAAAAAATGCTTTAAAAAGTGAAAAAAAATAGTTCAGGTGATCGCGTAGCAGTTTTGTTGGGTTTTTTTTACTTCTGGTTTGGGCGAATCTTAATATTTTTTGCTACCGTAGGATCTTCTTGCTACATTTTGAGGCCTCTCTGTGAAAAATATATAGATCATTAGGTTTTTAAAAAGTTTTGTATTGTTTCTATGGAGATTCTCAGTTACCTAGATCAACGTTTTGGGCACCAGGGACCGGTTCCGTGGAGAGACGGTTTTTTTCGTGGACCGGAGTGGCCGTGGTTTTGCGTGCTGCCTGCATCCCACGGATGGGGGTTTCGCTTGTTTGCATGGCCCAGCTTCGGTCCACGGATCGGGCTTTGGGGACCCCTGATCTGGTACAGCCTGTTGTGTCTTAAAATGGCTTCTACCGTACTGCTGTAAAACA
>JAPKID020002525.1:0-13229 GCA_026931265.2 Tropidonophis doriae | reverse complement strand
CTCCAGAGCAGACTCATAGGACTCCTCACTAGAGGAGTCCATCAGCAGCTCATCCGGAGCTGGCTGGGCCACAACAGGAAACCATCTTCAGTAAACTGTAATTTTGCGAGACTTTTAGCATACTGCCTGGAAGAAGAATTATATCTTCTAAGATGAATTTGATAGCATTTTGCATTACTCAATTAAATGCATCAGTGAAGCTTCCTCTATTATTTATCCTTAGCAAGCTAGATTTGATTCTAGAGGTAGCACATTGCCAAATCAGAGCCTGATTTTCCATGATTTTTTTCTAAACTCTTAAAAAGCATTTTTTGATTGTCATCATCACCTGTGATAGAACAAATTTCATAATGCAACAGTGCTGAGAATTAATTCCTTTATTAGTTCCGAGCCCCCTGACCATCCAATTAGGCAACACATGGTAACTAGTCTCCTTGTCTTCTCTTTGGGAAATGCCATTCTTTGAACTGTCTCTGTTCTTGCGCCTGCCTATTCAGACAACTTCTTCCAAAACATGGGTGACCTTCCTTTACATTTGGTCAGGATGATAACTCAGCTTCTTTTATCAGAAAAGGAAGAGATAGTAATTTTCATCTCAACTATGTGGTGTGCATATGGTTGTGGTTGCTTATACTGCTGGTTTTTTTTAATATGTTGGGGTTTGCTTTTTAGTTTCTAATTGACATGATTCTGGCACAGTCATAAATTGAATAACCTTATAAAACATACATAAAACACTTAAAGAAGTGTATTTAAAAGAACAGACAGTACTTTTAATTTAAAGGCTAATGTGTATTTGAAAGTTACATCAAAACCTAGATATTTAAAACGGCATATCAATACCACTTAAAACTACCATCATATCAGAATTGGGTTGTTTAAATATGCATAATGACAGTTCACTATATGGCATCAGTGAACAAATATATCTATGTGGTCCCATATCTATGTAGTACGTGAAATGTTCCTAACAGTAAAATCACATTGTATCTCCTAGTTATAAGCTGCTATTGGATTGCAGCCAGTGAAATATTAGTGCGGCAAAGATATACAAAGTACTTGCAGTTCCATATTCCGCTAGCAGATCAAGTTGTATAACTAGTACAAATAATATCGAGCACAATGAAGTTGCAATGAGTTGTGAAAATGCAGAATGGAAGTGTTGTAGAAGTGTCACACTTACAGACTAATACTATTGGATACTATTCAATATTTTTATCAATATGATCATTGTTGCCAACACACATAATGAAGATGCTAGGTACAATATGGCCTCTAGCTTTAAAGGTGATTGAACTGTAAACTTACTTGATGCCCTTGAATATAAATTAAATTAATGGAGTTTCTGGCCTTTAAGTATATGCTGACTAGGTATGTGCTCATGTAGGCACATGTGACAACTGATAAAAGTTAAAACCTGAGCCATTGCGGTGTGCTGTCACTTTTTAAACACACCAATATAGTGTAAGCTCACACAATCTGTTCCTGCAGTGAAGATAAACAGAGGACTTTATCTCAAAGGCTGTCAGTCTTGGCATGTTTTAGAAGTGCTGCACTCACTTTAGAACAGGAATTTTTAAAACAGCTTCTAATGGTATTAGAAAACTATATTTACTGCCTATCACTTTCTCTGAAGACAAAGAACATCATGCTACATTTCCGCAGCTATAGTTTGTATGCCGGTTTCAGTGTTAATGAAAAATATATCTTGCCGATAATGGTATGTGCAATTTTCGCATAATTTTATGGTTGTCTGCAAAACTGCTGAAGAAAAAGATGGGTTTAGTGCTTTCATAGTCTCACTGTTACTTAAAAATAATATCTTGGAAGAAAAAAAAACATGATTTCTGTAGGCCTTGAAACAATCAAAAAATGAGAGCTTATTGGCTGAATGTAAGACCAAAATAGAGAGGTTTTTGAATTGACTCTCCACCCATCAGTTTCCTTTTTTTTCCAGTGTGTGTGTGGGAATGAACGTAATATATGTGAGCTAGGTAAACTCTTACATTTCATCCCGAAGAGCACAAACCATCAGTTTTATGTTAACTTTTATGTGTATATGAAAATTTAGAAGTGATTATTATAATTTAAATAGAAACACACTACTTTTCATCATGGTTGGAAAGATGATAATAAGGTGACCTGGAGGCCTACTCACTCTCTTCCTGATAGGGTATTTGAAGGTCTTAGACTGCTCTATCTTTAAGCTGTGCTTAAATAGGCAGCCCTTCAGAGAAGAAAAGAGGGTACTTTCGAATGGAGTCCTGCTTCTGGACAATAGGACACTTGGCTAGAGATATAATTCTGTAAATTTTTCAGAGAAGTGAATAGACAGAGGGAATAGATTCAAACCCCAAGAGAAGAGCATGAGAATAAAAATAACAGAGATATATTATTGTCATGGAATGGTTCCAGTGGTCAGATTCAATTTTTTTTTTACTACCGGTTCTATGGGCATGGCGTGTCTTGGTGGGCATGGCTCGGTGGGCATGGCAGGGCAAGGATACTGTAAGATCTCCATTTCCACTCCAGGGCAAGGTTACTGTAAAATCCCCATTCTTTCCCCACCCCACTAATCTGTTTTCCAGCTCTGTTCTCCTGTGCAGGGCAATAGAAGAAGACCAAGCCAATCAGCTGGGACTTGGGAGACAGCAAATCGATGGGGGAAGAGCCAGCCAGAGATGGTATTTGCTGGTTCTCCAAACTACTCAAAATTTCTGCTACCAGTTTGTCAGAACCGGTCAGAAGTGGCTGAATACCACCTCTGAATGGTTCCCATTTTAAGAAGGGTAGACTATGCTTTTGAGACTTATTTCCTGCTATAGTTACAAGTTTTAACTTTCTCCCAAGAACACTAAGAAAAGGGCGTACTTGACCACTGCTCCACTGGTGTGTGTCACCATACACTTTTCTAGGCCCTCAAAATATCGGAGGATCTCCTGACTTTCAAAATACTGTATGTCCATTCTAGGAGACATGGTGGCTCAGTGGTTAGAATACAGTATTGCAGGCTCATTGCCAGGCGTTCGATCCTGACTGGCTCAAGGTTGACTCCATCGTTCCGAGGTCAGTAAAATGAGGACCCAGATTGTTGGGGGCAATAAGCTGACTCTATAAACAGCTTAGAGAGTGCTGTAAAGCACTATGAAGTGGCATATAAGTTTAAGTGCTATTGCTATCCTGGGTTTTGAGCTGTAGAAAAAAATGCTTTCACTTTGTTTTAACTTTGCTTAAATTTTAAAATTTGCATGGATTGAATTAACAGGAGCAAGTTTTCATTGCTGTAATAATGTAATTGCTATGGCATACTGTTTTGAAATCCATTTCTACTGCTGATTATGTCTTTAGTAGTAAGTATAAGAGGTTGTTTTAGTTAAGAGAAGCAGACAAATGGGCTTCTATTTTGAAAAGCAAAGAGAAAGCTTTGTGTATAGGTCATAGAAAGTTACACACTTCCTTTTCAGAGGAGTCATTTATCTGCCTCTGTTTTGAAAATGTTCCAAGTTGTCTTTTCCTAACTATGCAGAACTTTGTCATTGAAATTGACACCATCTCTTTGCTCCTTGATGTTGGTCTTTCTCCTTGTTGGGAAACTTTGCTGAACTTACTCAGGTTACAGGTGATCTTTGGTGTCACAAGGGCTATTGGTGAGGTTGAACCAACTCCAGCAACAGTAGTGTCCTTTTGTTTTATTTAAATCACATGGCAGGATAAATCCTTAAACACACACAATTTCATTAAAATCTTCAAAGTCATTAAGAGGGTCTTGTTTCACATAGTTGGCAAACATATAATTTCCCACACAATGGCACAAGAGTATCCTATCTTTTAGCTCAAATATTTAAAATTCTGAGGGACGTCTGTCTCAGTTTACATTTGGAAGGCATCCAAGTTCCTGAGAGATGAAGACACATAAGAAGGCAAAGCTTCACAAAAGCTGCAAAGATGGGAAGGTAGGATAGGTTTGAGCAATCCAAGTAATAATGCAGGTCCTTAAATTTAATTGCATGGTGCACAAAAAAAACCAACCCATGCGTAATTTATATTTTCTTTCACATTCAGCCAAGAAAGTAATACATTCGTAGCAATATGATATTAATATCCACACTAATCAAGAATGATTCAGAGAAAAAGCCAACTTAGTGTGGGAGACATATAACATTCATCTATACTTCTAGTTCCCAAATCGCTTTAGTCCTCTTGAGACCTTGAAAGCGTATTCGGCATCAATGTAATGGATGTGCATGGGTCAGTGTCAAAACCAATTTATCCCTGAATAAACTGATAGAGAACCTGAGCAGAGCATGAATTTGTCTTCAGACAGCATCATCAAAAGCCCTTCCAGATTTAGAAAGCAAGCCCTGCAGCCATCTTTGAACAAACTCATTTTAAAATGATTTTGAGGTCGTTTGCTGATCAGACTTGCAAATATTACTAGTATGCATCCTGAAATATGACATCATAGATGATTATTTAGATATGAAAGGACATTGAAAGTAAAAAAAATAGTAAACATTGATAATAACAAATTTATTGCAGATCTTTTAGATTAGCATCTTAAATGGAATCTGTTTTCAGCCATTGGAATGGGTAATGTCTACATACAGTACCTACAAACGGTATATAAGCAAGCCGTCATGTTAGGTTCAGCTCCTAGTGAGCGTGTGAACAAATGCTCAGCTAGTTATCAAATAAACTCTCACTAGAATTCTCTTTTTAATTTCTGCTGGGAATAGAACCAGAAAACATCAACAGTTTCAAAATCACATGTGATAGTACCACTTTATAGTGCAGTGGTAATATCAGACTTGGAATACTCTGTCCAATTTTGATCATCACAATACCAAAAAAAGAAGTTGGGATCCTTGAAACAGTGCATAGAAGAGCAACAAAGATGATTAGGGAGGCTGAACCATATGATCAACAATTGGAGGAACTAAGTATGTCTATTATAACAAAGAAAAGGACTAGAGGTGATGTAATAACAGTTTTTCAGTACCAGAGGGGCTATCACAGAGAAGAAGGGGTTGAGCTAATCTCCAAAGTGCCTGGGGGCAGGACAAAAAGTAACAGGAGGGAAAGACAGATCCAACCTAGAACTAAGGAGACATTTCCTGATGGTAAGAACAATTAATCAGTGGAATGGCTTATTTCCAAAAGTTGTAGTTGCTCCATCACTGGAGCTTTTCAAGAAGAAATTTGAAATAGTATAGGATCTACTGTTTGAACAGGAAGACTAGAAGACATCCAAGGGTCCTTTCAACTCTATTATTCTGTATTCTATATTTGAAGTTATTGGTTCTATATGAGGCTTTGCATGTTGTTTCTGGCAATGCAACACGTTTGATTCTGGACTTGTTTCATCTATTCACTCTAGTCAATTTTATGGATAAGAAGCAGAGACAAAGACGTACATGTGGGAACAAGAAATACACACACATTCATTTGGTAACATTGCAGCACTGTATTAATTCTCTATAAGAATTATCAGGGGTGTCAAACTGGCAGCCCATGGGCTGGATGCATCACGTGCAGGCCATGCCCACCCAAGGTCTGCAAATGAGAACAACCTCGTAAAACATCATCTGATGGCAATGTAACATCACAGGTTTGACACCCATGCTCTATATTAATGTGTACTGTGAAAGTCTTCTGTTCTGCATATGATTCTGTCTATGATAGAGAACAAATTATAGAATATCTAACTGAATGCAAAATTGTCTTTAATAACTATATAATCACCTTAACTTGCAAGCAAGTTGAGAAGTAAAATATGAAGAAAAAAATGTCATAGATATTTGACAACAGGAGAAATTAGAAATATGAATGAGATTACTATTAATGGGATAACCCCAGGGGTCGGCTTCTGGGGGTTCGCAGGGGTTCAGGAGAACCTCAGCTAAGATCTTGTGTATTCAGAGGATCCCCAAATCCAAACCTTGGCTGACCCCACCCACCACACCCCTCCTACAACCCCCCCTTTTTGGATGCAGGTAAGTGCAGGGTGTGTGTGGAGGCTTGGGGAGGGTGAAAAACAGGCCTACCAGAAATTTGGGTCTCGGGAGCCTGTGGAGGCCATTTTCACCCTCCCAAAGGCTCAAAGAAATCCTCTGGAGCCGGGGACGGCAAAAACGTCCACTGCCATGGTGCAGGAGACTGACTAGGCCACTCCCACCATGGCCACACCCACCCAGCAACTGGGCAGAGAACCCCTTGTTAAAATTTTGAAGCCCACTCCTTGATAACCCTATCCCGTGAAGTGGATGTGTCCTTCATCCTAATATCTGCAAATTTAGACTGCTGTTAGATATTACAAATTATGTAAGACTGCACCTTTTTCAGAACTTTATAATTGTAAGGGGAGCACATTTTCAGATTTTTCTTGTTTATTTTGTTTGTAATTAGTATACGCTATGTACAAAAAAACCCTCTTATTTTTAAATTCCTGGATATACTTCTTGAGGTTATTTTTTATTCTGAATGATAAAAAATAAATGTCATCTTTAAATTAAACAAGCACCAAAATTTTCAGGCAAATCATTCAATCTCAGAAGAGGAGCCATTTTTCGGGGGGGGGGGGGAATCTCAGAATCCTCAGGCCAACTGAGTGGGAAGAATCTGAACTGGGTTTGCAGAAGTGAAAAAATGTAATTATGGGAAAAGTAGGAATACGCGAATGATTTGAAGCATAAAGTGCAGCACTTAGAATAAGACAATTGCCTAAATTCCCTGACTGACAGATGGATGTCACATTAGATGAAAACGATAACAGATTTAGTGGACTGAAGACTAACTTCCTCTTGGCAGTGCTCTGATCCCTGACCTAAAACCTGACTCCTGTTAGCTTCACTAACGCAGAATAATTGTCACAGGTGCAGGATAAAAGGAACCTCAACAGCAGTTCCAATGGTTAGAAGTCTCTTTCTTTTGATGACCACAAATGCGCTGTTGAGATACAGTCCACAAGTCCTGACCTTCGTTGACCTTTGAAAACATTAAAATGTACACCAAAGAAAGAGGAACTATGTGTGCGTGTATAAAAATATATACACTCCAAGGTTTGTGTGTGGAAATAAATACACACACATACACACACACACACACACACACACAGAGTTCTGGTGGATATAATAAAATACTAAAACTGCCTAATATATAAACATACCGACAGTGTAGAGTAATGGTAAAATAATGCATTTTCATTAACACAAAGCCCTGTTTTCCATACCATTGTGATGGAATAGTACTGTGTATTCAGTAGCATGCATGGGTTTTTATAATTATTAGTAAATTATTACCATGTCATATGCTGGGTATGTTCACTGTTCTGAAATGATTCCTGTTGTATTGATATGCTAATTGCTAGCTTTTGAACAGAAGCAAGCGCTTTGAAATCTACTTAAATTTGGGAAAGGTAGAGGATTTTAGCAGAACTTATAAATGACATGGTGACAACTGTGAGGCTTCACAGAAGTTTACACCTCCTTCTGTTAGAAAATAGAGTACATTTTATTTGCTTTCTTCGGCAACATGAATGGGGAATTCAGAAAACAAGAGCACAACACAATGAGCTATGCAAATATTCTTTGTAAGAGACATGTGAATATTATAGAAGAAAACTAAATGACTGTGTATCCCATTAGAGGGAAGTCAATGAAGTAGACTGCCAATATTGTTTTCTTTTGATGTGGAAGAATGAATATCATAAGGTGGGGGAAGAGCAAAATGATTGCACATCTCATTAAGCTAATGTTGATGCACCAAAGTAACCTGTGTGTGTGTTTCAAACTGATTTACAAGAAATTAAAAAAGAAGAAGACAAGATCAAGTTCTTAAAGATCCAGTAATAAATGAAATGACACGTGCAATTATTGTGATTGTTGGCAGTGGAGGAATACTAAATTCTTCCAAATATTTATTCACAAAATATGAAGGAACAGAAACAATGCATCAAAACACAATGAAATGCTGGCATCAAATTTCTGTTGCACTCTGAAAAGCAGCTATGAAAAAGCATAACATTCATTCAGGGTTCTTGCTGAGGTCATAGGTCCTGCCCTTTGGTTATTATTCATCCACAAATTGCTCTGATGAGTAATATGACACTAAATTGGTATATACAAGCCTTAGGGTAATTGCCCAAGGTAAATATAATGATCAAATTACACTTTAAGGCTCTCTGTATAGGTAAGATGACTTCAGCCCACTGTGAAAGAAATATAGTCAAGTCTATATTTCTACTATGTCATGAGTGCTTATGTTTAAAACATGATAAATATATGGGATTATTTCCATGCAATATATTGTCATGAACACTGGCAATAATGCCTTCCCCCGAGATACCATCTTTTCAAATGTGATGAGATCATCAGGTAACAGTGTAAGATATGAAGGCTTAGCATGCTGTGTTGTTAGCACTTTAAAAAAAGAAATTGCTGGGATAATTAACAACTACCTATTTGTCTGTGGGCTGCATTCATTATGCTGGCACAAATTGGAGGTCTCAAAAATCTGTGCAGTAAAAATTTGCTCTTTGTTCAGGAAGTTCCCCTTGGATTTGAGGGAAATTCTGGTTTGCTGTGTCTATTGTAATTGTGACAGGCAGTTGACATGCCTCATAGTCTAAATGTAGTGGCAAGCAGGGGGTGGTACAAATCATGGTGGGGGAAAAAACTGCCATTCACCCTTGTGCAATGGAAAGGTGTTCTTAGCATACTCCAACCTAAGTTCAGTCTAGAATTGGGTCTCTGAGGTTGAAGGTCAAATCTGTGAGGTCAAAACTATTTCTTGTCAATCTTCGTTCCCTAATGACACATGAATTGGAAATTAGAACAAAGTAAGTAAAGCGAATAGCCAGAAGGTGAGTGTCTATTTTATTACTCCGAAGAGCTGGGAAATCTGGCCAATTGTTGCCCTATGTGGCTTGAATGACAGTTGTTAAGTTGAAAAAGGGACAGTGTGATGGGAATGCCACTTTAAATCTCAATTACCTCCTCCACTCCAATCAGCTTGGTAGAGCTTTAATGAAGTGCAATTCTCTGTCCTTTTCCTCATACTTCTATCTCTAGAATAAGCCTCACATTCAAGTTTGACAGCAGTACAATCAGTTTTCCATTCATCACTGGCCCTGTTTTAACCCTGCTGAAAAAAGGCCTAATGTACGTAGCAGTGATGGCAATTAGGCAGAAAAGTAATATTAGAAACGGACAAAAGCCTGAGTCTTTTAGCATTACAGGTGTTTTTTTTCAGCCCTTTCTGGACATAAAGGAGTAGGCAGTGTTGTTAAGTTCCCTTCTTCGTGCTTTTCTTAAGCTGAAAGTCCAGCGTTTTCAAGATTCAATTAATTAAAGATATGGAGAGCCAAAGAACAAGGTAAAAGCTATGTTCCTTCTAGGGAAGATACACATAGTAATTGGCCCCTTATTAAAATGGGTATCGTCTGGGTGTATGTTTAATAAGGTTGATAAAAGTCGTCATTTCCTCATTACAGCTACACTCTCTGTGCATGTGTATAGAAAAGACGAAGGATGACACATGAAAATATCAATCTTTTAACAAGAGAGGCATGTGAATTCAAGAATTCTGGAATCTAGAGATCTGAGGCAGAGAGAAGAGAGACAGATTTTCTTTCAGTATGCTTGTGAGGATTGCTGCAATGGGAAAAGATACTTGGGGGAACTTGGCTTTTGTTTGTTTTTATTTTTCCTGGATGGGCACAATATAAATATAGCTGAGCTCCCCTTCTTCGATATGCATTCACATACTACCAGGAGGCTTTTGCAATAAAGAATTTTTTTTTGAAGGGAATGGTTTTCTCTCCCCCACCCCCTCACCTTCTACTTTAAATACTAGGTCTTTTACTACACTCGCTGTTTATGTGTTTACAATCCACCCCTTTTTCTCTTCTGCTCATAACATGATTGCATCGTCTACTTAATGAAGCATCTCCAGCGAGCATCTCCTGAAAATGGGCTCTTGGGTCATTGTGGCTATTACTATTTTGGGGTTATTATTGGTTGTTCTTGGGTTTATGTCTCCTTTTGCCGTTCTTTTGATGCCCCATTTGGAAAATGCCAGTAAAGGTTGCGTGTGTGTTATTTTGTTTGAGAGATTCACTAGCGCATGTGGCATCGGAGGAAGGATCTTGCCGGGGAGAATGGAAGCTCGGAGGGGGTGGGAGAAAAACCCCAGATGCAGCAATTAGGCAGCTCTTGCAGCTCATTGGGGATGTGACACAAGTGGGTGATAGTGGCTTTCACCTCTTCCACTCCCTCTTCTCCTGCCTGATTCCTCGAACAATCCCTGTCAGAAACACTCTTTGAAAAAGGCTGCATTAGACAATGGCTCTTCACCCTTATTTTATGCTTTAAGTAGTGGAGCAGAATGCTGTAAGGG
Organism: Tropidonophis doriae; assembly: GCA_026931265.2. Classification (NCBI taxonomy): domain Eukaryota; kingdom Metazoa; phylum Chordata; class Lepidosauria; order Squamata; family Natricidae; genus Tropidonophis; species Tropidonophis doriae. The sequence goes on along the minus strand of JAPKID020002525.1, from coordinate 2,834 downwards.
GCTGCAAACAAGGCGTAATCTGAGAAAGACGCACAGGCATTGTTATAACTGTGAAAACCAGAAGAACCCCTTTCAAAGCCGTGACTGAAAGTGCTATGAAGACCTTTCGTCCTTTGCACTCTCCCAATCACCAATTAGACAAACATTAACATCAATTAAGCTGTTATACAGCACAGGTTCCATATAATTACCTTAATGGGTTGACGCTTTCTTTAGCAGCAATTTCTTAAACAAACTTCATCTTTTGTGCAACAGGCTAAGAAAATTTTCAGCAGGGAGCATTTCCTTTTGTCACGGTTTCTAAAGAGACAGCTGAATTGTTCTATTTAACAACAAACACCTTCACTAAGGACCCTCGTCCTGTCCTCGTTCCCACCACATTTGACTACCAGGCTCAAAGCTTATTAAGCATCAGAGACAAAAAAAACCCTGACTAGCCAGGGGAGAGCAGACACATGCAGGGAGGGCAACGCACAAAGAGCCTGTGAGTCTGGCACTGGTGTGCAAGCAGACCTTAGGCAAAAGGACCAATTGAATGAGCTGCTTATTTAGTATCCAAAGAGCCAGATCCGTCCTGACTACCAGCACAAAGAGCAGGCGATAGAAAAACAGGATCTTGCTCATAAAACAAGACAAATCTGTCTAATTTATTTGGGACCAGTAAGTGCTCATTAAATGCAAGCTTCTCAGATTCTTCTTGTTCCTGCATCGCCTAATTCTCTTAGACTACTGACAATGGCAGGCTGATTTTTCCCCCCTGTTTAACAAACATTCCATTGAAATGTACTCAAATACAGCTCTATAAACTACAGGCCTTATATCACATCTTTTTTTTTATTTGATACGAAATTCACAGAGGGACTTTTCCCCACTTTTCCTAAGAAAGAAAGAAAGAACGAAAGAAAGAAAGAAAGAAAGAAAGAAAGAAAGAAAGAAAGAAAGAAAGAAAGAAAGAAAGAAAGAAAGAAAGAAAGAAAAGAGGGAAGACAAACCTTTTAATTATATTTCATGAGAAAGAAAGAATTAATAGCTGAAGGTGTCAGTGAAATGAAATAATTGCTCGTCTGGTATTGGTGCATAGGCATGCATGCACACAAAATAATCCATGTAGCTATAAAAATTTAATTGCACTGGATCAGTGTTAAAAGCCTATAACAAATCAGAAAGAAAGAATATGTTATGTTGTACAAAGAAAGGGGGAGAGAGACAAAACGGTAATGTTGCTTCAAATGCCTTCGATTTTCTCATGCCATCGTGTACCTAAACACCACTGATTGATCATAACAATATGGTAGCAAGGAGTCAATTCATTTTTTACACATTGAAGGTCATGGTCTGAACTTTCAGTACATTTAAATGTTACCCTGGTGAACTCTAAGCACCCCTTTGGGTCAAAGGTTCAAGACTGTTGAATTAAAAGACAACTATGAATCTAACATGTTATCTTTAACGTTAGGTGATGGTCATCAATGGCCAAAGCCACAGAGGAATAGCTATTTGTATTCATTTGTGTGAAATGAAATATACTCTAAGAAATACACTGATGCAAGCCCTGGGACAATAGGTCATGGGGAGTCAGTTGATGCTTTGACATTATGGAAACCTTACAACAATACATTATACAGCTTGGCTAAAGTCCATGGAGGAGTCCTTAAAATGAAGACAGTCAGCTCTTCTTTTTTGGAAACACATTCACCACATACTTCCTATTTTAGTAGTATTGAAATAATGGAATTGTGGGTGGGGGTTTTTTTTTAAGCACAAAAATGCATTTTAAAACTTCAGCAAATGGAGAGGTTTTTTTTCTTTAAGATCAATGATAAAATAATTTGGTTTCTATTATTTATAATAAATGAGATTCTTCATCACATGCAATTTTGAAGTAGCTTAAATGCAACAAATGTCATTTCTTAGATTTTCATCTATACATTATATTATTTGAAATCTTTTGTCAAACAGGAACAATATCCATATTTTAAATTCTTGATTTAGCTTTAATAATGCCATTAAAGATCTGTTCATCATCTTCTATGTCTCCTTAAGTAATCAGAAATAACTTCCTATTCTTAATCCAAAATTATCAGCAAATGGATGTTGTAGAATGCTGCCATGGGCATCCACAAGGGGGAGCAAAGAGGCAAGTGACCTCATATATGCCATTATGTCATTGCACAAATGATACAAGGAATGTCTTGAGTCAGTTGTGGCTTCTATTGGACACCTATGCATATTGCCAGCTTGCAAAACTGCAGTGATTTCTCTTGGGCTCTCCTAAAACCAACCATTGGAATTCTGGAACACACTCTACATTCAAGCCTGCATCAGTTGTGGATTATTTTCAGTGACAATCATATTTAATGGGTAAAATTTTCTATATGAAATAAAGCATCATTGCAGGTTAACTTTTTAACTCTAACAAGAATGAATGAATGAATGGATGGATGGATGAATGAATGAATGAATCAATGAGATTTGCAGTGAACCACTCACAGGCAGCTAGATATAGATGCATTTTTGATCTGTTCTATTGCATTGCAAAATATTATATGAGTAAATACACAATGCATATAAAATTTGCAGTTTTTCTTCAAACTTTACTTTTTTTTAGGAGATAGTCTGCCTTTAGAACAATTTTTGACTCGTCAGAGAGCTTCAATGAATTAAATAATTGTCCTATAAAAGTTTTGATCACAGCTAAAAAACACAGAGAATGTGGCAGGATTGTTTACTTTCTACACATGACTTCATAGAACTGATATCCTTCCTTCTTTTGTCCCTTCCTTCCTTCCTTCCTTCCTTCCTTCCTTCCTTCCTTCCTTCCTTCCTTCCTTCCT
>JAPKID020002524.1:0-13231 GCA_026931265.2 Tropidonophis doriae | reverse complement strand
TCCATACTATATACATGGGAAAATACCCGAACCAAGCAATACCAGCATACCTACACCCGTGAAAATCTACGAAAGCAAATACAGATATATAAATATACACATGGTAGATAAATCCCTTACCACTCAGCTACAGAAACAAGGAGAGAAATGAGATACAGAATGAGAGAGATAAAAACGCTGTCTAATGGCCACCTGTATATAGACATGTATTGCCGAATCATCCTCATTGCATCAGTTTACAGTTTACAGCTTAAAACCTTACATCAGCTGGCAGCTAGTAAATCCTCAGTACCTGACATGTCATGTAATGATAGCACAGGAAGCATGCAGGAATTCACCTCCTGAATTATCACCCAAATTCACTTATTGAGATGGTGGCCATATAAGTTGGGTAAATAAATTAATAAGGTCCGGTGATGGATCCATCTTGAAGAGGGAAGTGGAAGCCAAGATATCTATCCAGAAGATTCTGGAACCTGGGAGGGACATCAGCAACCTTGCCTTGTCTTCATCTCATTAAGAGACTGACAGATTTTTGATTAATATATTAAGGTTGTGAGATGCCAACTTGGACAATACAAACTTGTTTCAATCTTGAAACTTATTTTCTGAATTCAAAAGAAGGCCATTAAGAGCTTGGAAGACTTCCAGGATGATCAAAGCAGCATCAGAATACTTCTGAAAAAAAAGGTTAGAACAATGACTTTTGAATTCAAAACAATCATGTCAAACTCAAATCATTTTTAATTTGAATCACTGTGGTTATTTTTCTAATCTTGCAACAAGAGGGTCTAGGAATAGATGTAAATAGTATGCAAAAGACAATTTATGAATCAGAGAATCCAAGGTTGAAGTCTCCTCCATTATAAATTCAGCCAAAATATGCTTTTCTAGTCCTTTGAAATGAAATCAATCATGTTGAAGGAATTTGTAAAGGTTCGGAGCCACACTAATATTTAATAATGTCATTAAAGTAGATTTACAGTCTGTTTGGACAATGCCATCAATGGTGCTGTTAAAAGGGGGAAATTATGGGTTGTCCTTGACTTACAACCATTTTTTAGTGACTGTTTGAAGGTACAGCAGCACAGAAAACATTTACGTCTGGTCCTCACACTTATGTCCACTGTCACATCCCCGTGGTTGCATGATCAAAATTCAAGCACTTGGCAACTGGTAGTATATTTACAAGGGTTGTAGTATCCTTGGATCGTGTGATCATCATTTGCAACCTTCCCAGCTGTTCTGACCTTGGCTTCCCAAGATCATGAAGCAGATTCTTTGTCTCGATAAAACTTCTTTTATTTAGGTAAAAGGGAATTCCTCTCCAGCAAAGTCCTGGCAAAGAGTCTTTCATGAGATTTCACAACTACAGACCTTTATCAGACTTGGAGAGTTGCCAGGCTGATATCTTCCAAACGCCACTCTATAGAAGGCAATACTTGGCAAAAAGTCAGGAACAGATCTTCACCCGAATGAATTGAACTCATTGTCTCCTGCAAACTCCACTCCCCTTTTGTTCCTGTTTTATTCCCTGTCAGCCTCTGCTTTGCTGCGTGCTTTGGCTGCCTTTGAAACGGGGAGGGAGGGGCTATGGTTATTTGGGAATGGGACTATATGGTGCAGGAGGGAGATTTTGAGAAGGGAGTATGTTCTCGTCATCTACTTCACATATCGATGGTTGGTGCCTTGCGATGGTCAAGGCCAACAGTCTTGCATACCATCCTGATGATGCTCCTGGAGATGCAACCCATGTGACACCTGAGGGATTTGCAGATTGGACAATAGGGTGGGGATTGGTGGGGGGAGGGAGCTGGGTATATGTTGATATGTATGATTTCGCGTGCTTGGATCTCAGACCTTGCTTTACCTAGCTGCTTTCGTATCATAATCAGTAAAAGTACTCTTAATTCTTCGAAATGGAATGGAGTGGTTTCTTTCTTGGTTAATGTCAGAGGCAGACCTGACATTCCTTATGGGAGGGGCCATTCACCATCCACCTGTGGCTTTACTCCTGAGTCGCCCCTTGTCCCTTAGCTGTTTCCTCTCCTGGCAGCTCTACGCATGCACACATCGGGAACAGGCTCCAGCTGTTCTTCTGCCACACTGATCACCTGATCACTCTGAAGGCAGATGATAACTGTTGAACGGCCTTGACCCCCTCTCTGCCTCCAGCACAGAGCCCTTGTTTATTCAGGCCGGCCTGGCCTAAATGTAAATACGCTGCCCCACAATCTTTTTAGGAAATTTTTAGGATATTTCTGGGGTTTTTTAATAGATTGTGGGTTTTAGCACAAGGTTTTAGCTTCAATTGTTTTTATATTTTATATTATTGTATTTGTTTGTATGTGTTTTCCCTTGTGCGCCGCCCCGAGTCCCTTGTGGAGATGGGGCGGGATAGAAGTCTAAATAAAACTAAAACTAAATGCTTTGCAAATAGTTTTAAAAGAAGGAAATGTGCTTTGAATTGTTGTGAAAATAGGATTTTTATAGCTAATCTGTGAAAATTAAAAACAGTTAATCTGTATTTAAAATTAATATTTTAATTCCATTTAGTAAGTTGTTTATTTTTGCAACGGAAATGTCAGAAGAAATTTGGAATGGTTATTGATGTGAAAAATAAAAACTTTATAAAGCCAGATACATTGGCATGTGATTTAGGGGTATGCCATTTGTTTCCAAAGCCATTCTGGTGTGCATTCATTACAGCACATATGTGGCAGCCACTGAGAGAAGGGAACCAGCTGGCTGTCAAAAAATTATCATTGGCACAGTTTTTCTTGTCTTGACAAGACTACAAGCTGCCTTCACAGATGGAGTAATAATGGGAAGCCAGTTGCGGTCAGAAAATGCATTACATGTATTTTGTCTCTCATGATATAATATGGGACTTTACTAAATATTCAGTAGTTTTCTTTTTTTTTTCCGCCCTCCTCCAATAAAAATAGCCCCCTCTCAAAAGAACTATTTGAATGTTTTCTGCCATTGTTTCTCATGGATGCTGCTCCTTTATTCCCTTTTGTGTCCTTTTTAAAAATTACTTATAATAGCTATGACTGGTGTTAACTTGCCAATCAGATTTGCCATTAGAGGCAGCTGATAGTCAATTAAGTGTTAGAGCACACTGAAACAAATGATGGCAGTCTAAATGAATACACAAATATATTCACCAAGAATAGCAATAATTCTCAGAAAAAAGAAAAAAATAGAAGGCAAAGCCCACATTCCTTGCCCAGGTCTCATTTAGAAACTTGGAAAAAATGAGGGATATTTGTGGAAGAAATTTAATGCTGCTTCATCTAGTGGTGATCTCTTGGGTGCCACTTTATATCTCACAATGACACTACTCAGTTACATGGAGATGACTACCTTGAATACTGAGATGCTGCCAATTTCCTTAAACTTTGCTGATTAGTTCAACGTTTTAGTGCTTCTTGCAATTTACACACTTCGACAGGCTGCAGAGATTTATCTATTTATTTTTATTTTTATTTTATTAAATTTATATCCTGCCCTTCTCCTAGAAAGGACCCAGGACGGTGCACAGGCAATATTAAAACCATACAAAAATACAAATGTAAATTAAAAGCTATTAAATTTTACCCTGTGCTAAAATACAATAAAATCCCCTAATTAAAATTATACTAATAAAATTTATATAGTTAAAAGTCAGGGACAAGGAGTCATGCTAGGCCGGCTTGTTGGAATAGGTATGTTTTGAGGCATTGGCAGAAGAGGCGGAGGTCCGAGGTGGTGAGTAAATCAGAGGGTAGGTGGTTCCAGAGGTCTGGGCCCACCACAGAGAAGGCCCTTCCCCTGGGCATCGCCAACCGGCATTGTTTGGCCGACGGTACCCGGAGAAGACTCTCCCTGTAGAAACGGATCGGTCGAAGGGATGTATGGGGCAGGAGGCGGTCTCATATGTAGCTAGGCCCCGAGCCATGGAGTGCTTTGAAGCTGATTAACAACACCTTGAAGCGCACCCGAAAGGCCACAGGAAGCCAGTGCAGCTTGCGCAGGAGAGGTGTTGTGTGGGTTTGCCTTGAGGCACCCATAATCATCCTTGCAGCCGCATACTGGACTAACTGTAACCTTCAAGTGCACCTCAAGGGGAGCCCCATGTAGAGAGCATTACAGTAGTCCAGTCGGGATGCCACGAATGCTTGAATGACTGTGCGAAGGCCCCCCCGGTCTAGTAAGGGGTGCAACTGGCAAATCAGGCGTACCTGATAAAACGCCCTCCTGGCCATAGCCGTCACATGGTCCTCCATGGACAGCCGGGAATCCAGGAGGACACCCAAGTTGCGCACCCTCTCCACGGGAGCCAGTTGTTCGCTCCCAATGGCCAGTGTTGGACTTACCTGGCTGAACCGGGGTGCCAGAAACCACAGCCACTTGGTCTTGGAGGGGTTGAGTCTGAGTTTGTTACTACCCATCCAAACCTGTACGGCCTCCAGACATCGGGACAGCACCTCTACGGCATCGTTGGGGTGGTTTGGGGTAGATATGTACAACTGAGTGTCATCAGTGTACAGATGGTACTCTACCCCAAAACTACGGATGATCTCACCCAGCGGCTTCATGTAGGTGTTGAACAGAAGTGACGAGAGGACCGACCCCTGAGGGACCCAACATGTGAGGGGCCTCGGGGTCGACCTCTGCCCTCCTGCCAACACCCATTGTGACTGACCAGAGAGGTAGAAGGAGAACCACCGTAAAATGGTTCCTCTCACCCCCAACGCCCCCAGTCGGTGCAATAAGATACCATGGTCGATGGTATCGAAAGCCGCTGAGAGGTCTAATAGGACTAGGATAGAGGAATAACCTCTATCCCGAGCCCTCCAGAGATCATCCACCAACGCGACCAATGCCGTCTCGGTGCTGTGACTGGGCCGGAAGCTGGACTAGATAATCAACTTCCTCCAGGTGTCGAGGAAACTGTTGAGCCACCACGCTCTCTACAACCTTCGCTAAAAAGTGAAGGTTGGAGACCGGACAATAATTTTCCAACAATGCTGGGTCCAGGAAAGGCTTTTTGAGGACGGGTCTCACCACTGCCTCTTTCAGGGTGGAAGGTAAGTACCCCTCACTCAAAGACACGTTCACAATATCCTGGAGCCAGCCTCGTGTAATTTGCTCTGTGTTTTCTACAAATACATTGTTTATGGAATAATAGCAATTTATTACAACTGAAAAGGAACTGAACAAATTATCAAGGAAATATTAAGCATGTATATAAGCAAATCATTTAAACCCAGATACTGTTTCAGAATACTCAAGAACCGATCTACAATTTTCTGAGACAAAACATTGTTAAATTCTTTACAGTTATACTTTAAAGTTTCCTGACCAGTGATAGACAGGATACTGTTTGCAAATGAGTAATATGCCATAGGTTTTGGCTTGCTATATGTTTCAAGTTCAGCAACTGCTATTTTCTTGGCAAAATTTTTAGTAGTGTTCTGCCATTGCCTCCTTCCTAGGATTGAAAGAAAGGGACTGATCCAAGGTCACCCAGCTGGTTTCTGCAAGTGATTGTGAACTCATAGTTTATTTCTAGGAAATCTAAACAATTAGATGAAGGAATTCAGAAAATATTAGCTAATAAAATAAAACCCTAGAATTCTTGTAACATTTTATGAGCTGACTCCATGTTATAGCTATAACATTAAGGTGTTGAATGGAGAAGTCCCATCATTAGAAAAAAAAAATCATTTCAGATTATACTACTGAAACTATATTTTATACATAGATTTTATTTTTTTTAAATGTGTTGTATTGTGTTGTATTGATAAATAGCTATTTATGCATATTTTTGTATTTAATGCTTGGTAAGATTATTGTCAGGAATCACTATTCTTACTGTTATTATTATTAATGGAATGAAAACATGATTAGCATTCCATAGAAATTGACTAAAGAATCACATAATTTTGCCAATTATTATCTTACTCATGGTAGTGGTTGCAAATAAAAATAAGTATTGATAACAATGAAGAAAGGTAACATACATTTCTATTCCCGAGAAAACATTAGCATATGCCAAATTTCCCCCAAATTTTGACATGTGTGCTGGGATCTGCTGAAATAAAAAGAAAACTGGGGAAAAATCTTATTGATAAATATGATCTGATAATTTATTTGATTTATTGACAGCCTACCTCTATTCTTATAGGCAGTCTACTAGTCTGCATTTTGGCTTTCTGTGATGTTCATTAAAATCTCTACATTAGAGTTAAACATGTATTCATCTTCAGACTATTTGCTATCATTTTTCAAATATCTATACACCTATTATTATTTATAATAATATAAACATGGTTATGTTCTGAAATGACCACCACCTCACTTAGCTGAGGGAAGGGTTCAAGGGAACTTGAAAATTCTGTGTGATTTTTGGTCTGTACTAACAGTTGTACCTAATGCAGTTGAAAGAGCTGTACTTTATTTGAATTCCTTCCAATGATTACTCTCTGAGGCCCAGTCTAAACATTTGTATCATTTGTGCTTTAGGTGGGAGTAGCTTTGGTGAGACATGTTTACATTTCGCATTAGCCTCAGCAGAACTATGGGTCACACTGATTTTTTAAAAATGAAAATACTACGGCATTCTTTTTTTTTTAAGTCCGTGAGAAGACTAGATAGTAAAATCAAGCATTTTCTTTGTTTTGTTTATTCCAAGCTGGTCCCAATCAGTCATAACCCAAAAGCAGGAGTATCCTTGGGCCACTGACTCCCTTCTCCCCATTTTTACTGATGGAACGGAAAGTTATCTCCAAAGAAGGAAGCAGCCTTGTTTGTGTTCGCCAAATCAGTAGCCTTGTTTTCAGTACAAAATGTCACTGATGGAAATAACAGCTCCTGATGGTGAGAACTGACCTGGCTCTCTATGTAACTAGCTTGTGATAAACGTCGCCTCTGTGGTTTGACCGCACCAAAACAACTTGGTATCTCCAAGCAATTAAAAAGCTAGCTTTGGAGATCAGAGTAGGAGAAGCAGTAAAGAGAGAGAAATGAAATGCAGATAAGCGAATTGCAGCTGGGGTAGGTCAGGTTCAAAGAAAGACCTGTTCTCCATTTTCATGTGAATCTAAATAGACTTGGATTAAGAACTGATAATATAAAGCACAAGGGACATAGTCTTCCCCTCAGACGTTCTGATTTCATTGACATTCCAGAGGTTTGGTTTTCTCATTTTTTCCAAGAAATTTGGCAGTTAAATATTTCTACTTTGCATCACTAACCTATTCATGTGCTGTCATGTGAAGGAAGTCTAAAATTGATATAAGGAAAAAATTACACCCTGTCGGTCACTGTGACACTTATCATGTTGAATGGGAACCAAGAATTCTGAATCTCAGATATATAAATAAAAATTAATAGCTCAGCTCAAGAAATATATTGTTGAAAATTATACTTGTGATCTCAGAAGTGGGTTCCTCCATTGTGCAAATATATTTTTATTGATCATATATACATACATACATACAAGCTGAGTTCAGGGAATGGAATGTCTACATCCAACCATTACTTGTCATGTAGTTGATGATCCTAACATATAACTGACTCACACTGATTAATTATACTCTGGATTATGAGAAATCTAGACATCTTCATTGGATAAACAGGATATTCCAAACATTGTAAATTAATTAATTAATTAGTACATCTAGAAAAAATATTGGTGTCTAACTATTTGACACATGGGGCAAATCACATATAGCTAAACATATATAGCCTTTGCCATAATGTAATTTTCCTACATTATTGAAGAGGAATTGAACTTAATAAGCATCCAAGTAGTTTAAATAGTAATGATCTTTATCACCTATTATCTGCACTGTCATTAGCTGTGAACACAGGGCATTATCTAGAAATCAGTTCCCAGCATCCTTATTAGTTTTTTAAAGATAAGCTGCCAATTTTGCCAATTAATATATGGCAAAAAGCTAGGGGTCCCTCCCTCCATTTTATGGTTCTTCCTAATTTTGGTACTTTGTTTATATAAACAGGATAGAACTTTTGAAGAATTTTAATTCTCAAAGACAGATTGCTTAATTAAAACAGCAAAAGTGACATTATGAAAAGTTTTGTGAAATAATTTGTTGGACCACAAAAGTTTGAGGGGAAATGCACTAAAAATTATTTGAAGTTTAAACCTTTGAATATATGGTACTCTTTTTTTTAAAGGTGGTTTCTGTTTGATTATTTCTTATTTGAATTGGAACAGATCTTAAATTGTATCAGATCATCTATTTCAGCATTGTTGACCATGGCTAACCTGATATAGCTGGATAAATCTGGATAAACCTGGATTATAAAAGTATGTTCTCTATCACTTGGCTAACGAAAAATGGTCAGCAACCCATGAAGAATATCTGGAACTTTCAGCTGCTGCAGAATGCAGCTTTGTGAGCAGAATTTAGGGCCTCTAGGTTGATCCATGTTATGTCATGCTGCCAGTTTGCTTCTGAATGCAATACAAGGTATTGGTTATCACTTTTAAAGCCCTTCATGGCATTGATCCTTAGAAACTGGCTCACTTCGATGGGATTAGCCTTCCCCATCGACGCCAGCAGAAGGGGCATGCTATGGAGCTGATCAGCCAAGAAATTTCATCTGGCAGGGCCCAAAGGAAGAGCCTTTTCTGCTGTGGCTCCTGTGGAACATCATGTTCTCTCTGGGACCCATGTCCATTCTTTTGGCCTTCAAAAGCCCTTGAAGACATAGCTGTGCCCAACTAGTTTGGGGCGCCAAGGGTATGCGGCACTTTGGAGGTTTTTAGTGGAATAGATATCACCCCACTTTCTCCCTATGTACACTCTCTTTATCTTGATTAATTGAATTTAACATTTATGATCCATATTTATTATTTTAATGTTTTATAGTATATTTTTTTATTAAATTGCTGCAAGCAGTTTAGAGTTGCCTTTGGGGAGAGGGGCAGCATGCAAGTTTAATAAATAACTAAAACATAAATAAATTTGTGGCATATGGGCATTCTTACTAAATATCTTTTTATGTCATTAAAGACTCAGGATTAGAATATATACTTCATGACTCTTCCATGACTTTAATGGTCTTATCCTCATTGGGTCACACTTACACTGCTTGCTGTGTGATGACAAACCCCATGTGGGATAGATTGTCCAAGCTGACAAATGGCAGCTGATAAGGACCTCAAGTATCTTTAATCCTTGATTAAAAATTCTGCTTGTTCCTGCCAACTAGAAACCACTGATCCCTTAGGGAATCAGTGAAAAATTCTTTCCAACTTCTCCCACTCGTAAGAATAGCGTGGCAAAAAGGGACCAGATAACTGGTCCCTTTTGTTAACTGTTCATTACCTTCTGAATCACAAGCAGCATGCTTTAAAACAAAGAAAGCTATTGGCCTCCTTACAAGTCCATGATTGCAAACTTCTAAATGCATCTATTTGACCATTGTGTGTCACAGTGTTAGACTACATGAGTCTCTGACCTAGCCGTCTGGAGGGGCAGATAATAATTTGTCATAGAGAATGGTTATATACAGGACTCCAAAATACTGAACAGTCAGCAATTATGTTGATTATTATAATACAGAAATCCTATTATTTCTTCCTGTGAAATCTCTGAAAAAAAGGCAAATTCTTCTGGTGTATTTGTTACAGTGGTGGGATTAAAAAAATTACTACCAGTTCTGTGGGTGTGGCTTGGTGGGTATGGTGTGACTTTGTGGATGTGGCTTGGTGGGCATGGCAGGGGAAGGTTACTGCAAAATCCCCATTCCTTCCCCATTCCTGGGGGAAGGTTCCTGCAAAATCCCTATTTCCTCCCCACCCTACTGACCTGCTTCCCAGATCCATTATCCTGTTCAGGGCAACAAAAGAAAGGTAGGGGGACCTACTACCTTTTGTGGTGGACCTGCCCAAAGGTTAAGGTATACTGGGATAAAGTAAGGAGATGGGTGGAGGAGATAACAGGGATTAAAGTGGATAGGAGGCCAGAGCTCTTCCTCCTGGGAATCCTGCCAGACCCAATATGTAAAAGAATCAAGTACCTGATCACGTATGCACTAACTGCAGCAAGGATGCTCCTTGTGCAAAGGTGGAAAGACCGTATCATTCCGTCAGGAGAAAGCCTAATATACAAGATAACTGATTGTGCCGAATTAGATATGTTATCTAAATTACTAAAAAATGAACACAAAGAGGAGGGGGAAAAAAATTGGGAGCTGTGGTATCAATGGTTAGAAAAAGTGAAAAAGAATGGTGAGGAACTGAAGTGAAGAAAAAGATCTTAACTAGAAGGTGGAAAAAGGGTTAATTTATTCAATCTTGCACTGAACTACCGACAGAAAGGAAAGAAACTGCAATGAAATGAGAATGGGGGTATGATGATGGTAATATGTACAAATATATTTGATTTAAAATACCAGAATTTGTATGGATTATGGGTGACGGTGAAAGGAATGCATGAGAAAAAAGTTTATTTATTTATTTATTTATTTATTTTGTAACCAATTGATACATAGTACGTAAAGAAAGAGGTTTTTTTTGTGTTGTGTCTGTTCTGAAAATTAGTTCTGAAAACTAAAAATAAAAACTTTAATAAAGATCTAATTAAAAAGAAAAAGAATTCTGGTACATGGCAACTGGCATGTTTTTATGATGGTTGCATCATCCTGGGATCAGGTGATTGCCATGTAGAACTTTCTCAAACAATTTCTGGCAAGCCATCAATGAGTGAAGCTGGATTTGCTTCACAACTAGGTTTTTCCTGCAGTATTTATTTATTCTTATCCCACCTTTTGTCATTTTTACAAATAAAGCAGTGAAGGTATTCAACACACTTTCTTCCTCCTCCTATTGTCCCCACAACAACAACCTTGTGAGGTGGGTTGGTCTGAGAGAGCATTACTGGCCCAAAGTCACCCAGCCAGCATTCATGGCTAAGGCAGGACTTGAACTCATGTTTTTCCTTTCTCTAGCCTGGTGCCTTAACCACTAGACCAAACTGCCTCCACCGCCCCCCATTCCCATGACATCTGTAGAGATTAAATGAAATTTAGTTTGCTGGATAAATAGCAATAAGGTAATATCTGAACAGGTAAATAAATATTTATAGGAAATATTTAGTCATCCTGTAAATTCTTCCAGGGCTGCATCAAAAATGCAAGTTCTATTTTAGAGTAAAATATTTACTTACATAACATGATTCTTATTTAAGGAACTTTCTTTATGGAAAAGATGTGGGTGGACAGGGGGCAGGTGAAGATGGAAAACATTTGAACATTGAATCAAGATGATTAACATGGATTGCCAAGGCTGAAATGTAGGCAGCTGTTAGAGAATAGCTAAGAATCAGAGCCAAAGAATCCCACATAACCACAAAATTCATTGTTTCTCAAACAGAATCTCAACCCAAGTAGGACCTGTTTCTAATCTTTCCAGGCTAGGGTCTTTGTAATAATTTTAAGTAGATGAGTTCAGTGTAGAGACTGAGAAAACTTCAGTTTCTCAACCTTGGTAACTTTTAAGATGTGTGGACTAGAATTGAAGTCCTCAATCTTAAAAGTTGCCAATGTTCAGAAACACTGATCTAGGGTGAGGTTCTGATGACTGACTAAAAGGCAGCAGTACAGAACTAAAATGTAGCCATAGTAAATAGACATTTGCCTATTAGACAGTAGCCATAGTAAATGTACCGTATTAAACCATTATTCTTGGTTGACAGCTCTTATATTATATAAGTCCTATTCAAATCCTTCAAAACATGATTTGGTTGTTTATTTATTGTTTCTTATATAGGATAATTAATTAATTAATTTGTTAATTAATTAATTCAGAAAATATATATGGCTATCCAACTCACTCTTAGTGACTCTGGGTAGGCCCTCCTTCTTGGTCCCACTAGATGGACCTCCTTAGGAGGGGGGACCTTCCTGAGGAAAAGTTTAGGATTGGGCTAGCAGAGAAAGTACTGAGTCCTGCTTAAAGTTTAAATATTTCCCCTGTCCAATTAGAACTAACTTGAAAGACCAGTGCTCATCTCTGATTCTCAACCAAGGGAGCCTATGTTATCTGACAGATGTATCCGTCATCAGGTGTCCAGTAGGAAAATACAGAATGCCTTCCTGCCGAAGCAGTACCTATTTAACTACTCGCATTTGCATGCTTTTGGATTGCTAGGTTAACAGGAGCTGGGGTGGGTAATGGAAGCTCACACCATTGTGTGGTGCTCAGGTCTTGAACTCGCACTGTCGAACTTCAAGGTGACAAGCTCAGTATTTTAACTGCTGAGTTGTCCCCCACCCCACCCCAAATGAGCGGACAGAACCCCATGGACAAAGGCCAGACCTCTCCTTTCCCATCAATACTGACTGGGATCAACCACAGAGGAAGGAAGTGAACCAGAGCAACATAGTACCCACCACTCTTGACCCCTCTAAAGCTCTCCAGAAGAATACTATGGTTGATGGTACTGAAGGTTGTGGAGAGCTCAAATACAGCAAAGATGCATGCACTACCCATCCCGTTCTTGCCAAAGGTCATCAAAAAGCACAGCCAGTGCCATTATAAGGAAGGTTTTTGTTTAACCAATTCTGCTATGTATTATAATCACTGAGCCACATCTCTACAGTATCTCATATCTGCTCGAAAAGCAGACATTCTCTTTGTATTTTTTTCCCTGTGAATTAGTTGATGGTAGCAACAGCACAGAGCTATATAGAAGCTGTCCCAGATTTAGAATAATCTGCATTACGATGACAGGTCATAAATCAAATGGAGCAAAAACACAGTCAGCCAAGCATTCCAAATAGTTATACCAGAATTGGTTATCGTATAACTAACACTATATGAAGCTTGAAATTTAGATTTTAATAGGGATGAATATGGTACATATTTAATTCATTTTTATTTGTAATAAATAATATTACAGCTAAATATGTTTGCGCTTAGCAGGGTTACAGAATGCAGTATATTACAAGATAATCGCTTAAACATATCAATATCTCAGAAATTGATGGCATAAATGTCTATCTAATAGAAGTGTTTATTTAAAAAGCTTGCAGAGAGAACATTTTTCTAGGTTTACTAATGAGCAATTACCATTTGATAATTTTATTTTACTAAGACCAATTCCTTCCGGGCTTTGGTGTTGGGAATGAGGAATATGGAGGTCCTAGGGTGATCCTGCAGAGCTGTGCACCGGAGCTGAGGAGGCTGATTGTTTAAATGTGTTCCATT
>JAPKID020002523.1:0-10323 GCA_026931265.2 Tropidonophis doriae | reverse complement strand
ATAATGCATCCAAAAAAAGCAGCACTCCAAACCAGAACAGATTATGATGGAGTGGACAGAAAATTAGCCAAACTATCTTTGGTATATTCTGAAAAGATATCTATAGTGGTTATCTTATGCTTTTGGACTGCAATTCTACAACTATATGCAATAAAGAAGAAGAGAGTCCCTCTTCAATAAGAGTTTTACAGATATGATATTTATAGCTATGATATTGCCACTTCCACAGAGCAAGGAGTTACCTTCAAGAAGGGGGGGAAGGGGGGGAGTGCAGCTGAATAATCAGTTCTAAAATTTCTCTACTTCCTTGACTACATTGAACCACAGTGTAAACATATGATGATATAAACTATTATTGTTCCTCCAGAAGACAAGATAATATACTTATTTGTAAGCAAAATGTAAGAAATTTTAGGGAGATCCGAAATCCCGATAGGCAGTGGTGATATTCAGCCAATTCTCTTGGTTTGGGTGAACAGGTAGCAGCAGCTGCAGGAGGCTCCGCCCACCTGCCCTGGCATAATATGTGACCTTCTGTGCATGCATGTGCTCACATTTGTGAACCGGTAGGGAAGGAAAGGAATCCCACCACTGTCGATAGGTATATTATATTTTGCATTGAGCAAAAGTTGTGAATGTATTTTTGTAAAATACATTCTGAGCTCTACAAGCATTGGAATGAAAGATACAACTACTTCATTAAAAAACTTTAAACTTGGCCTGTTACAGCTTCAATAGGAGAGGAAAGTTAAAGCAGAACTTGTAATTCTTTTCTCATCTGAGTTTTTGTAATTATTTCAAGGGGGCTTTTGCTCTGCCTTCCAACTTTTGATCTTACTAGGCAAATGCTTTAAAAGAAAATATAAGCATGATAAAGCACTTTGCACACTGGAAGTACTTTCAAACCAACAATTACAACATGAAGAAAGATCTATGCCATTCAGCCCTCAGACACAGTCTTGCTCTTTCCTATGAACAAAGGATTCTCCCTTCAATAGACATGACAGACATACCCCAAGGAGGGGAGGAGGTAGTCACACAAAAGAAAGAAGTGTGCCATCTTTGAGCATGCAAATCACATATGTTCATTAAATTCAACAGGACCTTGTGAAAAGCAGTCTGCTGCCTCTAAAAGATTTGCAACTGCCCTAATAGTTATATTCACAAGCTACTTACTGGACTGTGATTCTAAACAATCACTGCTGATAATGCATGCCCTATGAATATGTGTATTATAATAGAGATGCAATCCTGAAATAGCTCACATTATAAGAGTTTCCTATGACTTTGAACTACTTCCCTAAAGCAACGTGACTGGCCAGCCTTATATTGAAATTGAAGATCATCATGTTTATACATAATTCAGATTGAATATGTTTTCTAACAATTGTTTATGAGCTATGAGTATTAAGCAACTAGTGACCCACACCTACAGCATTTGTCACCATCGAAGTTACCCTACTTTGCCAGATGAAAATGTGAGAGATTTGTCTGGGATATCAACATCACGATGATATGTCAAAAGCATTATATGCCATTTTGTAAAGAGTGTTTAATGACTTTAAACCACAAATTTCTGTAGTAAATCTCTTGCTAGTCTAGAAGATTTGGATTAAGAAAAATACATTTAATGGTCACAAGTAATCTGGTTTGTTTGAAAGTGGTATCAGATATTTTCAACCCCCATACATCAAAATTAAATCAAATTATTAGATCTCAACTAATATTTTCAAAATATGTATTTCGGGAAAAGGAGGAGGAGGAGGAAGAGGAGGAGGAGGAGGAGGTGGTGGTGATACCATCAGCTCCAAATATGTCAGGCAGTTCATGACTTCTTTTTAAAATCCTTAGAGAAATCCCTTTTCCTAAATCCATCCAGATGCGTGAAAAGTGTAAGTGCAGAGAGACCTAAAACCAACCTCCAAAGCAGTTGCAAAAGTCTGAGAAACTGAAGCAATGTGTTTTAAGAGTTAACAGTACATTTTAGCAGAAGTGGTCCAAAGACTCTCTTTCAAAGGTTTTCTACATCACCATGGTTATGTAACTTTTTATCAAAACCTAGGAAAACTTAACCAGTCACATATGCGAAAGAATATATCTGGGGGGATATAGACCTGATTTACAGAATTAATTCAGCATATGCTAGAATAAATAATGTACCTAGAGTGATTCACATTAAATTCTTTTAAGGGATGAGATTCTGAGGGCACAACGAGGAGGGCCTTTGACATATCAGCAAAAAGAAGTGGCCATATTGAAGCAGATCCCCAAAAAATTCAAGAGATAAGAAGGAAGTATTCCTTCTTATCCAAAAAATTATATAAAAAAGGGGTATGGTTCAAATGATTGATGCCTGAAGGAATGTTGGTATTCTGGGATGGAGGTAGAGTTAGAGTTAAAACAGTAGGAGAGGCGGAGGCCTTTCTAAAAAAACATTCCTTAATCCTGGGAGATGAAGAAGAGGGAGTGGGAGGGGCCATGGCCCTGCCCACTGGCTGGAAGGAGGAAGAAGACACAATAGCAAAGAGACTCAGATCACAAAAATGAGTTTATTTTGAAATTATATTGAAATTCCTGAAAACGGATGTTGATATGAAACAAATGATTGAATGTATGAGATTATGATATGATATATATGTATCTCTCGCCACCATTTAATTAATTATATTTTGTATGAAGCCTCGGGGGCAGTTACCGGCATGGAAGTCCTAAAATGTTAAAAAAAATACCCTACATAACCCTTTCCCTTTTATAAATGTAAAACCAATAAAAACTGTTTTCAAAAAAAAACTATAGTGTTTTATTTGTTTCCTAGTATAATTTGATTGCTTATTAGTAACCTATGAGTATTGCTAAGTGTTGTATCTTATTATTATTGATGAATGTATTCTATTTTATTTTTCTTTATGTACACTGGGAGCCTATGCACCAAAGACAAATTCCTTGTATGTCCAATCACACTTGGCCAATAAAGAATTCTATATATCTATGGTTTCTTTTTCATATTACAGATAGTCCTTGCTTAAAAACTGCCCTGTTTAGTGACTCGTTGAAATTATGGCAGCTCTGTAAAAGTAACTTTAACAACCTGTCCTTGCACTTACAACTGTTGCAATATCCCAATGGTCATGTGATCCAGACTCAGGTGCTGCTTTGCTACCATTGGGTGTTTACGATCTTCACAGAGACTTGTGGTCATGTGATCATCATTTGAGCACTTCAAAGCCAGGTTTCAAGAAGCAGCCTTTGAAGAAGCCAGCAGTAAAATCGCAAGTCACAGTCATGTGATGTTTCATTTAATGACGGCAATGATTCATCTAAGTATATTGCAATAATATTGTAAGTTGATATGGATGAATGATATCCCCCTGGCTGCATCACTAAATGACAGAATTGCCAGTTCTAATCATGGACATTAATCAAGGCTTTCCTCTATCTACAATAACAGAATTTCACAAGATTGATTTTGGAGTATCTCATCGTTCTTCCTATACTTCATGAATTTCAGAAGTGTCTTGCCTAAACAGTTTCTGAGTATTATCTTGCTCTGGACTTTATATATTCCCGAATTTCCCCGAAAATAAGACCGGGTCTTATAGTAATTTTTGCTCCAAAAGACATATTGGGACTTATTTTCCAGTTAGGTCTTATTTTGGGGAAAACATGGAGTGTTTGGGTGTGTGCGTATTCACTAAATATGTATTTATTTCAGCCTCTTTTGCCTAGGTATCACTTGGATTACCGAGGGCTAAATACTGAAACCTGTGGGCGGTATTTAGACTGCAGATTGTGATTCTCTTTCCTTATTTAGATGGCCCAGATAGAGATCAGATTCTTTCTTAGACGTCGGATAGAAAACCCTTTATAAATGTTGCCATATGTGCTTTTATATTTCTAAACAAATGGATTCTTACAAACACCATGATGCTCTTTTTCACTAAAGGAAACTGATCTGATAAAGAGTTCCCAGAAATTTATTTTAATCAGGATACAAGAAGCATGGAATAATAACTTCGGACATTCTGCCCAAAGGCTCTGACTAGGAGAAGAGTGATTTAATTGTGCGTTGGTAGTTTTCATGTATCAAAGTGATTTTTATATTGGATTTTGGTCACTGTAACTATGTATCATAGTTATAAAGTATTTTGATTTAAGTACTCTCCCTCCCTCCCACTCTTACTTTAGGCTGATTTATGTTTTCTAACAGAAGAGAGGAAAACAAGCATTTGATTTTAATTGTCATTGCAAACTATTTTCCATGCCAGGTTAATTCCTGAAGATGAAAAACGATACTGAGCATAATACCAAATGAAGAGGCCTGTAGCTTGCAGCATCCTTAGGTATATTCCGTTCCCTCCACCCATTCATTTATATTTCTCCTGAGAAGAATGGAATTTGACATGTATTTTACTTTGGAATATATCAGTAGAGAGAACAGCTGGCATGGCTTTAACTGGGAGTATAGTGAAATAGTGAATTGTTGCTGTTTACAAAAAGTATATAAAGATTCCCACAAGGGCTTGAAAAAAATGTTCACATAATCTTTCCTTGCCCGTTACCCTTGTGTTTAATTTTCAAAGATGGACTCTATGAAACGCAGTGATCGCTGGTTGTGTTCCTCTTTTCCACTGATTGATCTGAGGTTTCAGAGTTGAGAAACTTTTTCTTCTGTTGGTTTCTAAAACATAAAATGTAAGAGAATGGTTCTTACGCACAAAATAATCTGGAACGCAGTGTTCGCTTGTTGGGATAAATAAGTGATGTATGAAAAGGTGTAATCTAAGTCAGGAGTAGTCAACCTACCACTCACTTTTGTATCTCTGTTAATAGTAAAATTTTCTAGCCACCCACCGGTTCCACAGTAATGGTGATTTATAAAGTAGGGAAGTCAAATAAATTAAAAAAAGGAAAGTGCTTCAGTATCGGACAAAACTCCTACCCCACCCACCATGAAAGCTAGAACGCCCACTATGGGTGATAGGGACCAGGTTGACTACCACTGATCTAAATGAACCACTCATCATTGCATGGTATAAAAGCACCCTATAAATTATGTGTGAAGATTGTTTCATGTGGACATTGGTTTCACTGATCCCTTTCCTATTCTTTGGCATTTTATGCTTAATATAATCTGGATACTGATTTGATAACAACAAATTGTATCATTAAAATTAAAAGAGTAGCATTTAACATTTGAATGGCATTATACTATTTATTTATTTATTTGACTTTTATCCCACCTTTATTATTTTATAAGTAATTCAAGGTGGCAAACATGCGTAATACTCCTTCCTCCAGTGGTGGGTTCCTACTGGTTTGAACCGGTTGTGGTTTGGCAGCCTGAGTCTCTGGAACCGGCAGTGAACTAGGCCTGCTGCGCCCGAACTGGTTCTTTTGTTTTTTGCTTCTGTGCATGTGCAGAACAATTTTTATTGTATTGTGCATGTGCGCACAGCACACATCAATCACTCACGCGTGCCACATGGCCATGAGCGAACTGGCAGGAGTGACTGCTAGAACCCACCCGTGCCTTCCTCGTCCTTTTTCTCCACAACACCAACCCTGTGAGGTGAGCTGAGGGAGAGGGACTGGCCCAAAGTCACCCAGCTGCCTTTCATGCCTAAGGCAGGACTAGTACTCACAGTCTCCTGGTTGCTGGGCCAACAACTTAACCACTATACCATATTGGCAATTGTTTTGGAAGAGCTTTGTTTTGATCAATTTCCAGAAGGTCAACATACTCAGGATGAACTGAATCTATTTTGGAAGATATTATGAAAAAGGAAGGCTGCGAAAAGCAGGTCCCTTAATATTATGTTAGATGGGATTCATGAAAATATTTTAAGGGATTAAGGAGAATAGGGAATTCTGAAGGGCCTCAAATAGTGATTCAACCTTACCATACATGATTTGGGCATTTAGCAATGTCAAAAACCAGAACTCCCTAGAAACATATTATACAAAAACTATTCCTTCCAAAGATTTTTAACAAAACTTCATCTAAAAACTAAAGAACCTACCTGAAAAACTAAAGGATATTTGACTTCTTTATTAAAAGTTGCACAATTTTTAGGCATCAAATTATGATTTTACCCATAATATTAATTCATTTACTGAATCCTAGTACTATACTGTATATTAATCTCTTCTGAGGCTGTCCAGTTATTAGAGCAACCATAGCACTGTTTAACTTGCCTTTTTCCCCACTAAAACAAGTTCTTAGTATATTTTCTGACTTATTTACCATTGACGATCTCAATAAAATTTTAATGTGTTGCAAAATACAATCTCTTATGGGTCCTATCTACAGAAGAAGTGACTTCGCTAATTTGTTGTCCTTGCATTTTTGCAGAAGTCTGACAAGACAAACAAGGCGACTTCATACCAATGTTAAGAACTAATCCTTAAACTTGCCAATCTTGGGATTTATCCTTCATCATAGATATCTGTGGAGGGACAAGGGGATGAGCTACAAATGAAATTTGTACTGGGATGTCATGATACACATTCTGCCCCTTATGTATTTGCATGAACCATCATAATCCAAGTACAAAAGGGGGGGCAGGGGTAGGCTTCAAAATTTTTAGAAAGGGGTTCTCTACCCGGTTGCTGGGTGGGCGTGGCCTAGTCAGCCTGCTGCACCATGGGTGTGTGATGTTTCTGCACTCCTTGGGCTTTGGAGACTTTCCTTGAGTCTCTAGGAGGGCGAAAACTGCCTCCCCAGGCTCTGGAGGCCACAAATGGGCCTGTGTCTGGCCTTCTGGTAGGCCTGTTTTTTGCCCTCCCTGAGTCTCCGTACGTGCCCTGCACTAACCTGCATCCAAAATGGGCCGCATGGGGACTCCCAGGAAGGACAGGGTGGGGTTGGTGGGGCCGGACAGGAGTGGATTTGAGGGTTCTCCAAACTGCACAGAATCTTAGAGGTTCTTCTGAACCCCTGTAAACCCCTGGGTGGGGCGTACATCCAGCTGTCACATTGAACATTGTATTTGTATTTATTAAATTTATATACCGCACCTTCTCCATGCTGGGACTAGGGCGGTGTACAGGCAAGTAAAATCGATAATATAAAACATAAAATACATTAAAAATACATTAAATAGTTGACCTGTCATAAAACCCCTGTTAAAACCCTGCTAAAACAAATTAAAAACTACGCCAGTAGTGGTATCATCATAGTCAAGAAAGAATATCTTGTCTCCACTATACTAGATTAATGTGATATGTGCGTGTGTTTGTTACTAGGAACTTGACATGCCATAGAGGTATAATAATTTTTATTTGGCTAAAGTTCTGTTGAATTTTCCCATATACCTAACATGACAGCATGGCTACTTAGAAATATTGCCTGTTAGACTGAAGCTACTGCAAAGAAATGATTTCTCTCAAACCAAATGAGGGTGCAGCTGCATTTGTTACCCTATAAAATTTAGATCAAATGCTTCCCCTCCTCTTTTTCCACAGCTGAATGGATATCACACTTAGATCTCTCATGTTTAGTGCTAGCTGGCAGTTTATTGATAATTCCTCTCTAGTTCCAGCTCTAGTTCCAACCTATTTTTCACACATGTATTTATAAATGCCAGAAAGTTAATTTACTAAGCCTCTTACCACATTCATGTGGAATCGGTTAGGCTTCATCTGTGAATTAGGACATATTCTTCCTCAGAAATCCATTCTATTATTTTGAACCGCAGTTGTAGCCACATGCTGAAGATTAATGGGAGGATCAGTTTTCCAAATCATGTTTCAGATTTAGGCTCTGTGTTAAAATTTTTGAACCAGTCATACGAAAATGCTGTTTTCCAAACTGCTGAATCAATTTTGTGGTTAAGTGCACACCTCCAGTTTTTATAAGTCTGTGAAAGTTGTTATTTATAGCTCAAACTACGTTGCTGCAGACTTATGCTCATTACATATTTCTCATAGCTAGATGTTATATCTCTCATTCACTGAGGTCGTTATCACACCTTCATGTCGACAAAATGATTAGAACACCTTTTCCCTTTGAAGCAGGGAATCCCACAAGCCAGAGGTGGTATTCAGCAGGTTTTGACCAGTTCTGGAGAACTGGTAGTGAAAATTTTGAATAGTTCGGAGAACCGGTAAATACCACCTCTGACTGGCCCCGCCCCCATCTATTCTCTCCCGAGTCCCACATGATCTGGAGGAAATGACAATTTTGCAGTGACCTTCCCCTGCCACACCCACCAAGCTAGGCCATGTCTACCAAGCCACAAGCATTTCGAAGCAGGGGAACCTTTGAGAATGAATATTAAAAGGACAGCTGCACCCAAATTTTAATGCTCCTGGTTAGAGAAATGCCCACTTAGAGTTTTCTTTTAGTATGCCAAGTCCTCAGTTCTTTTAGAAACTTACTGCCTTTTCTCTTTTCCTAAAGGGAGATACCTGACATGCCTTTCTTTTATGGAGATTTCAAAATGTTCTCTGAGATTCCCACTTTAAAACATCACCCTTGTGTATCATTCAGCAGAAATGTCCTCTTCTCCCATTTTGGACCCAATGTTCTGCTTTGGTTACGTTACCTTCTACATATAGGAGAAGAACACAGAGTTTGACCCTTTCAGTTTCCCGGCCTCGTTGTTCTTGTAGAACTTCTACTATTATAAAAGCACTTCAAATGAGAAAGATAAATACCTGGATAATCGGGACCTTAAATGGAGAATTCCCCAAAGATTTTGGAAGTTATCCACCTTAGTTATCCCCTTTACTTTACTTGAAAGGTGACGTAAGCCACCTCTGCTCTGCATAAAAAGCTCACCATATTGTTGGTTTTTCAAACATATGTTGGTTTTCTCAGTACCGTACAGCAGCGGTGTCAAGTTCAAGGCTTGGGGGCCAGATCCTGCCTGTGGGGTACTTAGATGTGGCCTGCAGGGCTGCCCTGGAAACAGTAAAGGACTGGCCTACGGTGCTTCTGCCATCAAAAACGGAGCTCAGGAGGGCCATGTGTGGCCCTCCCCAGGTCCATTTTCACTGGCAGAAGGTTGCAGGAGGCCGTGGCAGCTGAAAACGGAGCTTGGGAGCTCCTTTTCACTGGCAGGGTGCTTGGGCTATCACAGGTGCTCCTGACACAAGTGCCGTCGAGCTGACCATGCCCATCCTGGCCACACCTACCCTGGCCCCCTGAGGTGAAACACCTGAAGTGGCCCTCAATGAAATAGAGTTTGACATCCCTGCAGTACAGAGACCATTTTGAGGATGTGGGTCAGACATTTACCATTCCAATGAGTGAAATATTTTTGGAAGAGTAAACACAATAGAGACTAACCTTACAACATTCAGAGAAAGAAAAGAGCCCATGGAGATAATATAATGTAAGAAATGAAAAGTGTGATAGTTTCAAGCAGGCCTTTTGGGTTAACTTTCCTATATTCATAGCACTTTTGGTAAAGAGAATGGAATGTCACCCCCTCCTAAGTTAATTTCTGGATCAAAATTAACCTTCTCCAGGGTTCCTGAAACCTTTTCCTACTGTGGCCTGTGTGTTTGCAGAAGAGAGAGAGGCTTTCAAAGAGAGAGGCAGTGTGTGTGTTGTGGAGCCTTACCCACAGTTAATGATATTATTCGCTTCCAGGAGAATGGGGTCAGAAGAACTGATTTTGAAAATGGGATAAGAAAAAAAGAATTATTCTAAATATGTAGGTGGATGAAGGCATCTGAAGATTGAATCTGATCTTTAAGTAGGAGTTAGAGGAGAATATTTTCTTGTGAGTGGAAAAGAAGTTGGCAGTACTAGTTGTTCTTTGCAGTAGGCAACTTGGGGTCCTTCAAAGGTTTTGGTGGTCTAGGTTGCTGGAACCGGCAGTGACCCACGGCTGCCATGCCCCTGAACTGGTTCTACGGGGCCACCATCTTGATTTTTGGTTTTGCGCATGCGCAAAACAATTGTAACTGCACAAATGTATTTTTTTTCCTTTTTTTAAAAGGAAGACCTATTTTTGTACAAATGTGCACACGTTGGCGCAGACAGAAAATTTAGCCCACACCGAACCAGCAGTAATGCTGGGAACAAGCCACCCCTAGGGTCCTCCAATGGTTGTTGTTAGCTAATGATATTGGAGGAACCATTCAAAGTATCTGGAAGAATGGGGTTATGGGAATTGAAATCCAAATTCATTGGCTGAAAAGAGAGGGCTGATGGATACTTTTTATTCAGTTGTTTTGTCCATGTCCATCTTTTACTCAATGTTTAAAGGTGTTTATTTATGTTGTCTTCTGGTTGGGGGGAAAATATATATCGCATGCCACCTGCTTTTACCTTTTCATCTAAACTTTTTTCTCTCTCTCGCCCCTTTCTGG
>JAPKID020002522.1:0-13234 GCA_026931265.2 Tropidonophis doriae | reverse complement strand
CGTTGGTTTCTTAGAAGCCATGGTGAGAACAATAGATGTTTGCCACTAAAATGGCGCCTGGCAGAAGAAACAGCCGCACCTTCTTTATTTTTGGTTCTCACATGCATAGAAGACTATTCATTGCAGAAATGTATTTTTTTTCCTTTTCTAATGTGCACATGCACAGATCCTTATAGGTGCAATGTCCACAGAGCACATTTTTGTGTGTGCACCAAACCAGCAGTAATGCCAGCAGCAAGCTATCCCTACTCTGAAGGCAGAAAACAATTTTCCTACCTGGTTTTCCAGATTGTTTCAGCTTTCTTTCCTGGCCTATGGACATGTCACATTTCCACTCTTCAGGTCCAGTCAAAAGGCTTCTGGCACAAGATGCAAGGTATAGTCACGCTCTGCTTGCAGACCTTCCTTGTTTTTCAAACCCAGCCATCTGTAGTGTTATGTAAACATATCTGCACAGATGGACTTGTTCTGCTCCTTTTGACAGCAAAAAATAAAAAGAGTTTATGTTTGCAAAGGAAGTTGAAAAGATGGAGCAAGAAGGAAAGAAAGGAAGTAGTATAGGGAGACGTGGGCGGGATATGTATCAATGTGCCTGATACATTAAATACTTTGACCTTCAAATTAATACATAGATGTGGTGACATCATGGAATTAATAAGGTGTGTATGTAATCATGATGCTAGACACCTGAGTCTTGAATTTCATTTATTTTCATGGACTTAAGCACTCTGCTGACCATAATTCTAAATTTCATTCTGAAATGTCTGATTCAGGAACAAATGGCTATACTGGATTTGTTGTGTTAAATATAATAGACTAGATGTTAGATGAAACTCTTTATGTAGAAATGTCTACAAAAAAACAGCTAAACTCAGAGAATATAAAGGACCCTCCATTTCAACTCTGAGCTAGAAATATTTTCCTTTATTGAAACGTTACTTCACATTGAAGTAGATTAGGAAGTTGTTGACTCAAAGTGTTGTGTTCTTACAATAGAGGTTTCCACTCCAGTCCACAGCTAATGGATTAACCTGATTGACTAGGACCAGGGCTGGCTGTGATTGGTCAGTTCGTACTGGCGGCTACCTTTAAAAAGGAACTGCCACCGGCTGCTTGTTACTTGAGCTATGCCTTGCTAATAAAGAGCTGAATTCATTCCTAGTGTGTCCTTTCTTTACCCGATCTAACACAAAGGTGCATAGAAGCAAAATTTTCTGCCTTTTAGTTCTGAAATAAAATCATCTTTGAATTATTTGGGGAGCTTCTTGAATTTGTGGAGTGTATGGAGCTACAGAAAAAAGGATGAGATGAAAAATGTTCTGCAAACATTTTCAGGTCAAGTTAAAATAAAATAAAAACTCAATGTTTATTTGACTAACCCTATCCATATCCACTCATGTCATTTATATCCATCTTTTATTCAAGGGTATGAATTATTTCAAAACATGGATTAAAATGAATATATTTAGCAAATGAAAACATAGCAAAATAGATGTATTCTGATTGCTTTCTAAAAAGCAGAGAGAGAAAGAAAGAGATAGTGAGTACCAACCAAAACTATTGTGGGAATGTTTTCTACAAGACTTGGGAACAGTTTTGGAAAAGGCATCATCATAAATGCTGATGTATCATGAGAATATTTTCAGAAAGATCTCTGCTGTAGCTCTTCAAAACCAAGCGGGCATGGAAGAAATTCCTCAAATAGACATGACTTAAAATTAAGTCAAACTGATCTTCCAAGATTGAAATCATAGCATCTTGCAACCATCTGCAACCTTGAGACACTTTAAAAGAATGTCTATGAATCTGTCCATCCATCCATCCATCCATCCCACCTGTCCATTGAGACAGTCATTCTACCAGTACAACTCTTAATGGTTTGGCTGAGACATCCATATGGCTGCAAAGGAGGAAGAAGATTAATATTTGATTACGAGTGAAAACTAATCAAGGAAAAAACCAACCTAGAACTAAGGAGAAATTTCCTGAGTAGTTAGAATAATTAATCAGTGAAACTACTTGCCTCCAGAAATTGTGAATGCTCCAATACTGAAGGTTTTTAAGAAGTCATTGGACTAGAAGACCTCCAAGGACCCATTCAACTCTGTTATTCTGTTATTTCATAAATGTCCATTATATTAATTTACTTTAAGATCCAAAGTTAATGCAAGCAGAGTTTGTAAGTCAAAATTCTGAAACTAAAAGTTATTTTAGTAATACCATATATTTTGGAGAATGATTGAGTAATTACGTACATTGAAATGTATGTTTAATATTTTAAGTATTGAGGATAAGTTGAAATAAGGCTTATTATATAATTAAAATAAAAATCTGGTGGGAGGCAAGTCAGGCTTATAAAATGTATAAAAACATTAGATGAGTTATTATCTAATCCTAGTTTGAACTGCTGGAATGTACTAGGTAATGAGAGAAAGCAGGATTAATACATATTGATCAGACAGCATCACACCTTGTTTCATTAATCATAAACAGATACTTTTATGAATACTTCAGGCCTTGGGTTCAAAATTTAAAAAGCAGAATAATTCATTGGTTTGTGTTTTTCTTGTTAGAAAGAAACCTGCCTTTGTACCCATGCTTCTTAAAATACCCTTGTGTTTCTCAGGATGAAATTACTTAGAATTAATGAGCTGTGTCCATTAAGGAACTTGGATTCTGTTTTCTAGTTCATAAACCTAAGACCATACAAAGTTTTAGTGTATTTTTGTTTGCTTTTAATGGATACCCCTCCTTCCTCCTTCAGCATTTCAGCTGGCACTTTTTTCACCAACACCTCTCGTAAAAGAGGATCCCTGAGCAAAATCAGCGTGTAGGATTAGATTCGCCTCTACTAAAGCTGCATTTAATATTGCTGTGTTCACACCTCATTCCCTTGGGTGAGATGTATGTGCACATAACTAGAACCATTAGTTCCACCCCAGATTTCTGTTCTGAATGCAGGCAGAGAACCTGGCAGGGGAAATGGTTCTGAATCATTATTCACAACCTTTAGATAACATTGCATTTGCAAAAGAAATAGAATTTTATCTCCCTGTTTTTGCAAGTCCAACCTGGCTGCTGATTCAGTTTTAGTATGAGTCAAGATATCTTTAAAATAAATGGTTTGATTGCCTAATGTTTTAAAGTCTGTCCATGAATCCTTTTTCCTACTTATTTACTCATGTATCAGAATGTTATTTATGGATGCTTATCTGTTGAAGCTCCTACTACCTCTTCCTTGTTAGCAAGCCACATTGCTTTTATAAATGTAGACTGCAAAAGCATGTGTGTTTTTCTGATAATCTAACCATTCACCTCTTGTCCATTATTTTTTTCAGGGCTTATTGTAACTCTTATTTCATTCTTTTATGATCTGGGTTATGGACTGCAGACCTATTTTTAAAACACTTTTGAAGCAATTTGTGATTCTAGGATTATTGTAATGGAGAAGTTCATTTATGGAACAGTCCAGTTTGAAGAATTGAGTTTCAATAAGTCAATTCTGCCTTTTAAAAAAATTAAAATTAAAACAGAAATTCTACCTTTAGAAGCACCAGATTAGGGTGAGAGATAGAGTGATTGAGCATCCCTATGTCAATAGTTTTTATTTTTTATTTTAACAATCTTCTAGACAAGTGATGGTAAAATCTTTGGTTTGGTGTATCAAGTATTTGGAAATATTTGGGAATGTCCTTCCCATTCCTGAACAAAAAAGAAACAATTCTTTACAATGTTCATTTATTTAAAATATTTATAGTCCAATCATGTCTGACATCATGTATTTTATAAAGAAACATCAAATAATTACAAAAACGAAATACAAATGAAACAAACTCATTTTCAGAGGATGCAAAGGCTCTGCAGGAACACACCAAATTCTCATGTAGCCTCTACAATTTTTGAAAATCATATAGGAATGTGCTCTATTTTTGAAAATAGTTGTTGTTGACTGTTGGCAAATGCTGGTGTGTGTCACCCAAAATGTCATGGTGTGCACCACACCATTGTAGACTTACAACAGCATCAGATATTTTTAGGTGCATGGTGTCTACCATCATGAATCCCTTCCCAAAATGGCTTTATTTAAGTTTATCTTGTCTGAGAGCGATTGGCATTTAAATTTGTTCCCATCAGGATTCTATGTAGAATGTATTTTACTTCTTATTGCATTTACATAACCTGAGATCTAGAAGAAGATACAAAATGATTAATCTTTTTAAAGATTATACACATTTCACCACATACTAATTTTTTAAAAGTTGCTTTGTGAGAGGCAGTGTTGCGCCATTAAGAAGTTATGTCTGGCCTTTAAATACAGCTCAGTGAAGTAGAAGAATATTGACAGCACTTTTTGAAGCAAGATGGGAAATTTTGTCCTAAGATAAAATAAAATAATTTATGGACTGAGCATTAAAAATGAAATGTCCTATTTTCTTTCTCAAATGGTACTAGTAGTCACTTCTGTCTATTCAATATAAATCTCTTAATGTCCATATTTCACATACTTTTCAATGGTCTGTCTGTCTGTCTGTCTGTCTGTCTGTCTGTCTGTCTGTCTCTCTCTCTCTCTCTCTCTCTCTCTCTATCATCTACGCATCTACCTACCTACTATGGTACCTATATCTATTATCTACCAAAATTTACACATCACTTACTGCTCCACTCCTGGTGATTTAGGACAAATGAGATAAAAATAGTTTTAAAATGATAAGATCCATCCACATAAACAATAAGTAATAACTGAATTAACTCATAGCTATTGCTATTATCGGAACATTATCAGATTGGGGATACAGCTAATCTGGAAGGGGAGCTGCTCCATTGGAAAAGGCTGTTACTATGAAGGTCAATCTTGAGTCTAATCTTGAGGGCACAAGAAGACCCTCTTTTTATTAGATAATGGAAATTTTGAACAGTGAAGGCAGCTTAACAATTCCTAGAATTCTTGACTGAATGTTTGACTCCATGTGGATTTTAAAATATACATATAAAAGCAATGAGTAAGATTCTGAATTACTATCTAGAAATCATTGCATGTATATTCATATACCATTGCACACTTACAGATTAGACGGGTTGCCCGATGTGTTTTGTATGAATATAGGAAGGATGTAATGTGTCATGATGATGTGTATAATGATTAAAAGCTGATGCATAGGCATATGCATCAGATTGTTTATCTAATTATATGGTGGAAATATTTTCTGAAATGTTTGTATCTCTAGTTTGGTTATAAGAAATCCATCCTCTACATTTCTGTTCTCTCTCAGATCTAAAAGCAGGCAGATTTCACTTGTATGACATTTTTTGTCTTTTTAAAAAAGGTTTTTATATATTTTGTCAATGATGCAGGGAAAGAGATACAGATGGAAAGCTCAGTTAGTGTATTTATTCCCTATAGTACAGCATTATATTCTAAACCTTTGTCTAGTGTGGGTGATTTGGTTTTTCAATGCTGTGCAACTGAAAAGCTTACTTAGGCCTCTACCAGGATATTTACTAGGGAAAAAAAGAGGCGGAGATGAAATAAATATGATTGTATTTCGGACTTTTCCCATCATTTTATGACACAAAGAAGAAAGCAGAGGAAGCACAGGAGGTGTGATGTAGGGAAAAATATGTGTTTATTCAGCCTTAAAGTGTACAATCACAGAGAATAGCAAAATGTCCTGGATTATATCTCTTTATCTCACATTATCCAGACTACATTTGTTTTCAAAGATGCTGCTTTATTTACAACCCCTTTTGATTCCAGCTTGGACTAACAGGTGATTACCATTTTTAATACCTATTAGGTTTTTCTCTCCAGCAAAATACAATCCAGAATGAACACTTCATGCTGGCAAACTAGAAAGAGAGTTCTTCATATATAAAACGATAAGAGCAAGACAAGATTCCTCTTACATTCCCTCTCAAATTTGATGCTTCTGCATTTAGGGAAAAAAGTTCAGCAGAACAAAGGCTGACAACAAAAAATATATTTCAAAGCTTTGGGTGTATCTACAAGCACCTGAATGCCAGAGTGTATTTTTTTCACTCCAGAGTTAAAGACTCAAGATAGTGGATGATGATCAAAATCCTTCTGGTTTTGTATTGGTATTCCCCTATAGACACCTCTGAGCCTAAGAGCCTTTCTTCACTCTTGTATTGAATGCTATCTATTCATTCTTGTGTCAACAGAAAACACTGTCAATCCTGGTCCCTCTTCTACCTCTATTGTGACTCTTCTGAGTCCTAGCCAAAACAGCACTGCCTTGGGTGAGTCCCACTCATTTGCTGCTCTCTCTCTTCAACAGGTGCCAACTGATGAGGAAAATGTCCACCAAGCAAGACACAGAAACTGAAATGGGCCTGGATTAACCGCAAAGTATATTCATTACAACTCTTTACCAGGTCTGTTGAAATACAGATGGCCCCAGGTTAGAATCCCAAAGGGACTCAAGGATGGTTTCTCTCTCTCTCCTCAGTATCTGGCTTCCTTTTCTTTGTTGCTGTTATGCAGAGCATAGCTGTTGCCTTCCAGGTTTCACTGTTTATTTTTATTTATTTATGTACCATCTTGATCTTCATGGATTCTAGGCAGAATGCAATAAGGCTAAAAGATATTTTGAAATTTCAGCAGCAACATCATAGTAAGTAACAACAATATATAGATGGTTGTGTAGATGATGATATAAATATAGATAAGGATATTGATATAAATGATGATAGAGATAGATATATAGATATATAGATGAGGCAGAGAAAGAAAGAGAGGGAGGGTTGGAGGGATATATATGTGATGTAGATAGATAGATAGATAGATAGATAGATAGATAGATAGATAGATAGATAGATAGATAGATAGATAGATAGATAGATACAGATAAAGATATAGAGATAAGTAGAAACAGACAGAGATACACCTACACACACATAGATCATTCTGGACATTAATATGCATGTAAAATGGCTCTTCAGAGGATAAAAAAAATCAAAATGGCCAAAACTATGATAGTGAAGACCCACCTTTTTATGTGCATTATTGTTGCTGCCATCTCAATTACTTTGACCCCCTTTGACCTCCTTGTGGACATCATTATGTGTGTACACAAACATGAACAGTAACAGAAAAAATGCTTCCTATGTCGCAATAGTTATACTCTTCAAAGGATAGGACCAGAAACATAGTTCTCCTGCTAAATCTGGTGTGTAGACAAGACTGGGGAGAGGTAGCATTGCAAATAACCTGGATTATGCCAGGGAGAGCTTTATAGATAACTTGAGCTATACCTGGAACCACAGTGACACCAATCCAGTTCATGAAACAGAGGTGTGATGTGTACAGATTAAGAGATATCCATAACTACTTCAATTGCTGCTTTTTGTAGGAAGTGCTTCCAGGTGCTCTTCAAAAACAAGGCCACCTAGAGCTCATTGCGATAGTCACTTTCAAAACCTCCCTGTCCAGAAACATAGCACAAAATCATACAAAGATTTCCCTGACTATGGCTACTACACAGGGGTGAAATCAAACAGGTTCTGACAGGTTCTGGAGAACCAGTAGCAGAAATTTTGAGCAGTTTAGAGATGCCACCTCTGGCTGACCCCTGAGTGAGGTAGGAATAGAGATTTTGCAGTATCCTTCCCCTGGAGTAGGATGGGAATGGAGATTTTGCAGTATCCTTCCCCTGCCATCCCCACCAAGCCACGCCCACCAAGCCACACAACATCCACCAAGCCACACCCACAGAACCGGTAGTGAAAAAATTGAATTTCACCACTGCTACTACCTCTGCTGCAAATAGAAGTGGCAAAACAAAGAGGGCTTTCATTCTGTGCACTAGTTCTTTCTGCAACAACTGGTTCTTTCTACAATTACGAACAAAAGATGGAGAATCCCAAAACAGCTGTCCCTGTAAACCAAAGGAATTCAATGGTTCAATTGACCACACATGGAATCAACCTTTGTATTAACTGGGAAAGTATCAGCATTGTAGACCAAGCTAAATCCCCAAACTGAAGTGAATTTCTGGATGCCTGGTTTTCAAACAACTCATCGATTAACAGGCATATAGAGATAAACAATATTTATACACCATTTAAAAGAGATAATTTAAAAAGGTTAAAAAAAAAGAAAAAGAATGAAATACCACCAAGTGCAGCAAGCACCAATCACTCTATAGATCAACCCTGAGTTACCCTGAGTTATAGATCAACCCATGTATTCTCTTTTATTACTATCAGATTAGAATCTGGTTCATTTTCTCCACTTGCCATTCTGTTCAATACTTATTTTCCACCACTTTAAGATGAGATATCATCCCAGTTATGTATAATCATTAATTGTTAACAATTAAGCCAAAGATATAAAAGATACTAAAGATATCCAAGTATTGCATTCCTTCCTTCATGTTGAAACGGATAACCAAATTCCTTTTGGCAACATGATGCTTTTTCTCAATTATGGAAGAGACTTCTTTTTCATTGTTACCCTCAGATCTGTTTATTGGAAGTGTCTATGACATAAGACATAAAGAGATTCTTATGGGATTCTTTGCTGAATTTCCCGTAATATAATTCATGTTAGAATCAAATGTAGCAAATTAATTGTTTTCTTTTGCTTTAGAAACTGAGTCCCCCTCTCCCCCGCCCAGTGGTTCAGTGTTTTAGTAATATAAAAAACTGATTCAGACTGACATTCTATGCTAAATCCTTTCAAACATTTAAATAAAAGATTTCTGTACACATACAGTGTAGTGAAAATTGTATATCCAAATCTTCTACACACAGGTATTCATCTGCATAGTGTATAAACTAAATAAAACGTGTTATTGTTAATCAGTTTCATGAACATTCACAGGAACCTGGCAAATCTAGACTGCCAGCCTGTTGCCATTCTATGTTTCTGCCAATTTTATATTTGCAGTTCCAAAAAAACATATCAAAATGTCACACTAATGGAAATTAAGTCTGCACAATTCACACAATCCAAACCAGGAAGAATATCTCTAAATAACTACAACTCTTTTTGCAATAGGATATTGTTACAAATGATGGTGTCTGTATGCTTTATATTGATGGAAAAATGTCATGGAGCTATAGAACACAAATTAGAATTAACCAGATGACTGCATGGCTTAACATTATTTGAAGCAAGTTCATTTGGTTTCATGGTTTTTGCAATTTTTCAATAACAGCCTAATTCTTTAAATTGCTGGCCAAAGAAGTAAGTCTAGGATATAATAAAATGAGAGGGAACTTTAAAGGCACCAACCTGTTGCTTGAAAACCATGAATCAAATTACTGAAACTGATATTTTTACTTTAGGTTGTTTTTTTTTAGGAATAAGGTTATGGAATGGAAATGCTGGCTTCAAATGAGTAAAGGTGTATTGCTCATATAAAAAGGATAAGATGTGTGATTAATCCTATACAACTTCACGTATAAAAATCTGTGGAAATACTGATCCTTGGTCAGCTTCAGCAATGGGATTTTCTAACACTTCCGACAGCAGTAAGCAATATGGAAGATATAAGATAATCTTTAAGGAACAGGGGTTTCATATAGAAATGCCTTAAGGAGCTATAAGGACTGTTCTGAGCATTAGCCATCTGAGATACTTGGATTACTGCAGCTTGGTAGGGCCACCCTGAGTGGCTATTGTATTACATAATCAGACCCTATGTACTGGCATGTTCCACCTTAAGGACATGTTTCAAAAATAATATGGTGATCCAAATTCAAAAATAATGATTCCAACGTAGTGATGTGATATAGTTGTCCTTGCTTGTAGTAAGATGCCATATTGAATGAAGTTCCATATAGAAAATGGTTAATTTTTCCTGCTACTATGCCAGGTGAATTTCTATGTGGAAAAGTTAAGGGGGACTTGAAGTCCATGTCACCAGCCACCTTATTTTTCTTATATTAAGGTTTTTCAGATTTTCTGCTGGAAGATTCCTTCTGCTGGACACAAGATAGCAGAGAAGAAGTCTTTTGGAAGTGGAGCCAATTTTAGGCAATTTGTAGAATGCTATTTCCAGAAAATGATCTATCAAAATGTCATGCCTAATGTAAATTAAGTCTGCACAATTTAATCAATTAGTAATCATATTTCCAAAGTGGTATAATCCTGTCTAAACTGCTGTAGCATTATAAAAGATATAATTTTAAGATTAATTTTGAAGGAAAGTAACTTCTTGGAAATATGCAAGCTAAACTGGAATTAGGTAGATGTATTAATTACAGAGGTCTATTCTCTACCTTTTATGTTGTCTTTTAGATGCCATTAAATTATTTTTATATTCCTTTTCAACACATAATTTTAAATTTAAAAAAGTAATGGTAAAGTTTTCCATTGTCCACTTACGCCCTATGGTTCATCATCTCTGTTTCTTAGCTGAGTGAGCTCTGAAGACATTTCTTTGTTCATTATGCTGACGTGCATGAAACACTGTTACTTTACAACCAAAGTGGTACCTATTTATCTATTTTCATTTGCATGTTTTTGAACTGCTAGGTTGGTAGGAGCTATGGCAAAAATGGAATCTCATCCTGCCATGTAGTACTTGAGTCTTGAATTTTCAACCTTACAGTCAACAAGTCAAACATTTTAACTGCTAGGCCACTGCATTTCCTACACTTAATTTATCCACTGCCTTTTTATTTAGACTGCCCAATTGTCAAACTCCATGTAATAGCTGTGTTATTCAAGAGATGATTCCCTCTTAAAATTTTAGGTTTCTCACAGTCTATTTATATAGTCCACAACTTTCTCCCCAAATTTAGTATATAAATTCATGTGTTTTAAAGAAATATAATTCTCATTACATCTTCAACAAAATACTGCCTTAGTCCTTTTCTATACAAATGTGGCAAAGTGAAACATATTCTAAATATTATTTTTGTTGCACAAGTTGTACCCTTAGACTTCGTATGAATTAATGCAATGAAATATGGAACTCATTTAAGAATGAGAGTTATATAAATGTATTGGAAAAGTATATAAGAATTTGAATAATATTTACATTAGATAAGCATATATGTTATTGTAATTGTTAGATTTTATGATATAATTTTTTCTGTTATATTTTTTTCACTTTTTAAAGCATTTTTGCATATTTCCATGAGAATATATGTATTTGCATCATAATTATCTTTGTGTCTGATTCCTTTTCTTTTTCTAAAATAATAGTAATAATAATAATTTAGATAATTTATAAATATTTTATTTATTTAGAAGAAAATATCCTTCCAGGAGAACAGAAAGGAAATAAAAGAAAAAGCAAGATACAAATGATTAAACTTCTAATTGATAAAATAGATGTAAAAAATTGCAAAACTAAAAAAAAAACCATTTTCTAATGGTCTGGGTTGGTTATAAAATGATGTGTGATTCATTGCCGCATAGTGGAATTATCAAATATTTAGAAACAACAGGTATCAATTCAAACTTTTGAATTTTTATAGAACAAATAATGAAACAATTAAAATCATAATTGGTCATTGTAAATGAAAAATATGAGCTTGTCAACATTAGGAAAGACATCATCCAAGAAGACTATTATCATCCTTGTTATTTGTCATTGGTCTAGTCTTATTTTCAGTGATTTTGCAGAAAATGAATTAATCTTGGCTATCAAACAGCAAAAAATAAAAACTCACATTTGGTTTATATGGATAATTTGAAGCTTTATGTAAAATGAGAAATCAAAACCAGTCATTGAAATACACTTTAAGACATTTTAGCACAGATACAGCAACAGAATTTGGCCTAGAGAAATGTGCTAAAGTAGCAATAAAGTTGGGTAAAATCATGAACAGTAATGAAATTTAAATGCTGAATGGCCAAAACATCAGAAGGCCTCAGCCAATAGCCAATAATAAGAGTCTTGGTGAGTGTTTCAGGACATAATTGTAAGGCAGGTAGTACCTCAAAATTTGGATAGAATCAGATGAGAGGATTTATAAATTCTGTCTCAGTCTTAGCCATAAGATTTAGCAACGGATGCCTCAACTATGGTGTACAGAGATTCAGATCTATATATCTGTAACTTTCCCTGTTCTGTCTGCAAAGAGTATCTACATTTCCCTTGCAAATATTATCATTCTGCAAGTCTTTTGCAAATGACTGTGGCTTGTAAAATCTAATTACTTGTTGGATATTAATGAATTGTTTATTCTTTTTCTTAGAGGAAAAACTGTTCTTCTGGGAAGGGCACTTCAAAAGGAGAAATGACAGTGGATTTTTAACTACTTCATCTCTCTTCTTCAAGCACCTTTCCTCCTTCCTAGGCAGGGAAATAAAAGCGAGGAATGAGATTTGGATTAGAAGAATGATAGAACTGCTTCAGCATACTGACTGGGTGAGATAATTGGCTTTAGAATTGTAATCCATACTCCTTTCAAGAAGAGCAAAGATGAAGAAAATGAAAAGAAAGAGAAATCTGGTCTACTCATATTTTAGATCTCAGTTGGACTAAATACAAGTTATAATTTTATTTATTTATTAGGTCTATCAGTTGCCTTTCCTCCAAAACTTCAAAGCAATGTCCTCTGCTCTATTTATTTCCTCCACAACAGCTTCCCACCAGTGGTGGGATTCAACTAATTTAACAATCGATTCTCTGTTCTAATGACCAGCTGGGTAGGCATGGCTCAGTGGTCATGTGACTGGATGGGTGTGACCAACCCAATTTCACTTATGTTGATGGGCATGTCACTCTAGCTGTTGGAATGTAATAACGGTTAAGCAGAGAGGCAGTTTCTGTAAGCAGGGAAATAAAGATTAGGCTAGGAACAACATCAGAATGTTTCCTTCCTGTCTTCCTTACAGGATTTCTTCCAACAACCGGTTCTCCGAACTGCTTAGAAAGTTAACAACTGGTTCTCCTGGATAGGGACGAATTGGCTGAATCTCACCACTGATTAGATTTATCAGCTGCCTTTCCTCCAAAACCTCAAAGCAATGTTCTCTGCTCCATTTATTTCCTCCACAACAGCTTCCACCCTGCAACATAGTCTGACATCTTACTTAACTATTACACTACCATGACTAATGATTTTGCCACTGTTGGTAAGAGCTTTGGGGCCAGAATAACTGTTCTTAACATATTAGTTTGTTTTGTTTGTTTTTTTAAATTTATAACCCGCTCCCATCTCCCTGAAGGGACTTGGGGCAGCATACAGGGAATCTCTAAAAACATATAAGCAAATACAAAACATTTTAAAATTAATTAAATAGCATTTAACC
>JAPKID020002521.1:0-13235 GCA_026931265.2 Tropidonophis doriae | reverse complement strand
ATGTATTGTTTTTCATTTTCTGTACACCGCCCTGAGTCCCTTCCAGGAGATAGAGCGGTATATAAATCCAAATAAAGAAATAAATAACTTAACTGCAGCGATTCACTTGACAGCTTGTGGCAAGAAAGGTTGTAAAATGGGAGGCAAAACTCATTTAACTGTCTTGCTTAGCAACGGAAAACATCGGGGTCATTTGTGGTCATAAGTCAAGGACAACCTGTAATTGGATTTTGTGTTATTTGAACCATGGGGCTAGTATGAAAAAATCCCACTGAGAAAAGAGGTTAACGTGACGACAGCTCTTTTCCTACTCATGCCTCCATCGATATTTCAAAAAGGTTTGGCCACTTTATTGGGGAAAGGGTAAACATCTGCCAGCCCAGTACACGTCAGGACATGTTAACTACACACGTCAAACCTTAGCTGGGTTTTACAAAAGCTCTTTTCACGTGAAGTGAAAAGTGAAGTGAAAATGCTCTTAGGCACTTACTCAAATCTATGCATCTGTCATAACTGGCAGGATCATATCCAAACTCACCTCTCTCACGTACAATTAGCCAGGTATCTATAAGAAAGAAAAAAAAACCTTCCCCACAAAATGATTTGAAAATCCCTGAAGGAGAGGGGAATAGCAATACCATCACACACACCCACCCCGGGGGGGGCGGAGGGAGGGCAGGCTCTTACTTTGAAATAAAAATGAGAAAAGAAAATTCTCTTACCGATAACTCCAATGGTTACTGTCCCTGCGAACCCCACCTAGCAAGTCGACATCGTGACATGTCAAGTCAGGGCAGCCTCAACCACGCTTCCCTGATAGTCAGGTAATAAAAGGAAGGAGTTAAAACAGAAGTTACACTGGCAGATTTCTGGATAACATTAGAAAATGTAGATAGAGCAACATATTCCGAATGGTCATTCAGAGCTTCTGGTAACCTCCTTTTTACAGTCTTAATAGTTTTTTCCGTTCCAACGGTATGCCTCTTGGGACAAAAAAATCACATGCCTCTTGATGAGCCAGTCTGTATTTGGTAAGACTATCAAATTTGCTATGTAAAACAGCTCAACGTGTTTGCCCTAAATTAAGAGAAACCTCCATTTTGAGAGAAATGAGAATCGCAGCCTGTAATTCTGGCTTTACAAAACTTTGAGGCATTAAGAATCCAATTCAGAGACAAACCTTAGTTTTGTCTGTGTTAATATTTTATGAAATACTTCTTGTATGAACTGTCCAAATTTAAATTGAGAGATTATATGCAAGCTTTGAAAAAATTCTGGCTCATTTGTTCACAATTACAAGAAACCAAATCATGCACAGCCAAGGCAAAAAAAAAAGCCATAATGAAGTTCCAAGGTTTGTTTTTTGCATAAAGGCTCCAATTGCAAGATCTCCCTTCTATATGAAGATATTTTCATCATTTCCTCACTTTGCTCATTATAGCTTTACTTATAAGCATGTTTTTTTAATGTTTAAAATGCAAATGAGTTCAAAGAAAGGCATACAGATGCAGAGGGTGAAAATATAAACAGGCTTTGATAAACGAGGCAGTCATTCACAGTGGATTTGTTAAACTTAAATGTTCTCCCAATTCTTTTGGATTTTAACAGAAATTCTGAAGAAATATTATCAAAACAGTTTATGTTACTAAAGTTGGTATCATCAGTTAGAGAAAAAAAAACCACTCAAATCTACCAAAGAAACTATAAGCCTAGAAACAATGATTAAACCTTTAAACGTTTTTAGACATTTCCTTACATGAAGAATGGTTCTCAGGAAATTGGTTAACTTTTGAGTTGAAACTCATTTAATGAGACAATGTGGGATCAAAACAATTAAGAATTTGTATAAATCTTTGGAGTTTTTGAAGTACCAAAACGCTGGCATCAGGGTTTTTTGTTTTGGGGTTTTTATTTTCCAAAATCACCTTGGTGTCATTAATGACATTGAAGTAACTGCTATAAATGAGTGATCAAATATCCCATTACATGATTCCTCCCCCATCTTGAAGTCAAAAAGGCATGAGATTCTTGCATAAGAGTTTTCTTCCCTCGGATTGCTTTGATGAACAAAGGTCAAGACACAGATCAACAAAATATATTTTGGATTGCGCTTCAATTTTTAGTTATTAGTAGAAGAGGATCTAAAATGTGCATTTCTTTAAGCCATAGTACATGGTATAAAATTGAAAAACTGAAAAGCCTTTAGCGCCTCTTGACTGAATATGGATACCATTGAAATATTCAGACAATATACTTCTGTCTTTAAAATATAAAATCTGAAATGATATTTACTGGACAGGTGGAACTGCAGTTTATGTTACCAATCAAGTTAGGCCAAGTATGTATGTTATGCTACTTGGAAGGGCTACCAGAGGTTAAAATACAGTACAGAAAATTGCATTTGCTTTGAAGATTTTTACAGCTTAGCATTTTGGTAAGAATAACAAACACATCACAAGATTTCTCATTACAGAACAATATGTGTGTATTAAAAGTCCAATTCTTTCTAAATTCTGATTCAGATGTTTTCATGTCAATACAAAACTGCTGCTTATTTTTCTACAGTCTTTATGATCCATAATAATGAAAGAACTAATGACTTTTTTTTCATTAAGGCACATATTTAAAGATTTGTTTCATAGATCAGCATACCAGTCAACTGGGGGGAGGGGAGGACTAACTAAACAATTGATAAAACCATTTTTAAAAAGACTTAAAAATTATTAAAAAGCCAGCCATGAAGCCATATAAAAGCCTCAGTGTGTACATTCTGTAACTTTATTCAGATAAATAAATAAAAATAAATACATCTAGCTACAATATTTCATTTGATCATAATATTGGTCAGTTTCTATTAGAAAAAAAAGTTTAGATTTAGGTTTTTTTTTTTAAAAAAACACTGGCTGACCTTCAAAAAAATAACTTTCAAAAACATTTTCTTCTCTCAAAACAATAAATTACAAACCCAATTATATTCTTGACCCTCAACAAAATGTAGGAAGAAAGCCACTAATTCTTCCCATCAGAAAAGCCTGAATCAAGTCCAATTACTTGATTTTTTTCTCTATGGTCTAATCAAATGCAAATCTCTATGATCTAATCAAATGCAAATCCATAAG
This sequence comes from Tropidonophis doriae, assembly GCA_026931265.2. NCBI lineage: Eukaryota > Metazoa > Chordata > Lepidosauria > Squamata > Natricidae > Tropidonophis > Tropidonophis doriae. The sequence continues at coordinate 10,116 of JAPKID020002521.1, read as the reverse complement.
TAAGGGGTTATTTATTATGGAAATTCAAGATGGCCAATCATAAATTTCAAATATTTGATTTCCTCCCCAAAAAATCCCAAATGCACATCACAGCGACATAGAAAAGTGCAAAGACAACAGATGAAACAAGCATGAGATGAGAATCAAACATGTTAAAAAATCAATACAAAATGGTTCACACAAAAAATGAATGGAAATAGCCTGAGTAGAAAAAAACTAGCACTATCCCAAATTAATGGAAATTTGCATTTGAAATCATTCCTTTTGACAAGATGTGAAATCTGTTTTTATTAATATTAATTATCTCTAGCATGAAGATTTTACCTTTGTTTAAAAATTTACAACCAAATTTATATCTTTGTTGGAATCAGTCTCTTTAAGGTAAAACTGACGGTGCTATTATTGTTCTACAGTTGAGAATTATTCAATTGTGCTGGAGTTATTGGGATATGATCCATATGAATAATGTGAGATAGATTAAATTTATGGACTGTCTTCATACACAGTATATCTTTTGCAAATGACTGAAAAAGGGCTTAAATGCAAGTTTTCAGATGTACTTAAAAGTTGTTAAGAAAGCAACCAATTCACTGTTAAATGCAACCAGATTACAGTACCAATTAATACATTTCAATTTGATTTTACTGGACCTAGCACTGACTCACATGCCACCAATGCCAAATGTTGGAAATTGCAAGAATTTTTCATGAATTTGATCACTCACATAGGCAGTTTTTTTAAAAAAATGTTTCTTGCAAGGATTACCAATAAAATAATCTTTTAGGACACAATGGAATTTGAAATAGGTAATGTTTTGAATAGGTTTTTGAGTTTTATTGAAATCTTACATGAACAAGAAATTGGAAATACAATCACATCAAGGAACAAATTGCCACGGATTTGACGTTTAGGCCAAACAAATTTGTAGGGCAGATTTTCAAAAAGGTGTGAAGTCATAACAATTTAAAAACACAGTTAACCTACTTCTAGGAATGCAAAACATACAATCATGTTATTTTCAATACAAGAAAACTTAATTTTTTTTAAAATTCCTTAAAACTACGGAGACAAAGTACTAGCTTTATTTTATGTACAGCAGAAGCCTACGTAATCTATCCCAAATCCAAAAAGAAAAGAGGGAAAAAAGAAAGAAAAGAAACTGTCCAAAAACAGAAGGTTTGCAAAAATCATGATTTAACAGTGTTGCCCATCCTTGCTGATAAACTGCTAAAATGAAGCCTAAAACGATAAAAAGCATTGTATCCCCAAACTATGTTTGGGAAATTTGCAAGCTTAGTAATGTCCAAGTGCATTTATGAGAAAAGGAGGGGGGGAAAAGACTTGAATATATACATAATAGAGTGATTCTTCAGCCCAATACACATGGCAGCCAATCACTATTGAAGGATGAAACAATAAGCCAATTTTTTTTGGAACGATGTAGAACTATAGCCAAATTTTTATCTTGTCAATATTCCCATGCCCTCCTTATTGGTCTTACTTCCACTGCTGCCCATATGTATCCTGATAAAATTCCTGGTTGTCATTATTGTAACCATAGTTACCGGCATAGTCTCCACCTTGTTGAAGCGGCTGCTGAGCGATAGGCTGCGAGCCCCAGTTCTGCTGGTTGTTGGTCTGACGGCGCTTGGAATCAGGTTGGTTGTACCCATCCGCTTTTCTCTTGCCTCCCACGTTGCCCCCACGGTTGCCCCTGGCTCCACGAGCACCACGTCCTCTCTGCTGCTGAGCAGGGCCCCCTCTCCCGCCCCGGGCTCCTCTTGGTGGTCCCATGGGTGCCCCCCTCTGGGAATAGCCAGCTCTACCTCTTGGTGGTGGTGCTCCCCGCCCCCTAGGTGGTGGAGGTGCGCCTCGCCCACCCCTTCCTCCTCCTCCTCCTCTTCCTCTTATAGCATAGCCATCATCATAGCCATAGTAAGGATCTTCGTAGCCACCACGGTAGTCATGATAGTCATAGCCATAATAATCATCGTAATAATCTTCATAGCCATAGTAATCGGGGGGATAGCCATAGCCGCCTCTCCCTCCACGACCTCGGCCTCTAATAGGAGGTGGCATACGAGGTGGAGGATAGTAATAATAGTCTTCATACCTAGTGAGGAGGGGGAAAAATAATAACACATTTATTGTGTATTTTTTCAACATCTGTCTCAAGTCTTTTTCTAATTTAAAGAATCCAGTTTAGAAAGAGAATTACTTTTCTGATTTAAGCAGATGAGGACAAAGGAAAGGGGTCACGGCCTACTGCTTTCTCCACTGAACTTCCTAGGAAGTCCACACTAGATTTACTATGGGAATGATTACTTTTAAAACATACTGACAGATTTGCTCTAAGTCAGTGATGGCGAACCTTTTTTGGCTTGCGTGCCAAAAGTGGGGGGAGCGCAGGGGGGTCATGCTTGGGCGCGCCACACCCATAATGCTACTTGCGTGACCCCTTGCTTTTGGCATGCTTTTTTCGCCCTCCCTAAGCTCCAGAGGCTTTCTAGAAGTCTGGGGAGGGTGAAAACAACCTCCCCACCCCCAACTACAGAGGCTTCAGGAGGGCGAAAAACGGCCTCAAAAGAAGGCCTAAATCAGATGGCCAGCACACACATGCACGCTGGAGCTGACAGGGCAACGCCTTGCGTGCCCTAAAAAATGGTTCCGTGTGCCACCTGTGCCATAGGTTCGCCATCACTGCTCTAAGTCATCTGCAGCTCTAAGCCCTCTGACAAAATTGGCCAACATCTCCTGAGCTCGTGGGAGGAGCACTAAATGTGGGCATTTTTTTTCTTGTTGGCACTGACACATATCAATTAGTACACCTTAATTTGTACTATTCTCCAGCCTTACTACAAGTCAGAGTAAATTTCAGTAGATGGGACTGAGCAAATTAAGTGTTCCATCTGGAGGAAAATACAATAACCTGATTGTGCCTTTACAGCTACATTTCAGTTTACTGAAGTTTTAACACTTACGCAGTACTTCTAGAGGCTTGTCTGGCAGCTTGGCGTTCTTTTCTTTTCTTATCTGGAGGCTTGGCTAACACTATTTCAATTTCTTCCCCCTCTATCTCTTTTCCGTTCATTTCATTCATGGCCTGTTTTGAAAGAGGGGGAAAAAAGACATTTAACTTGTATTTGAGAGCATAATGTCACTTCGGCATTTCCCCGCTTTCTGGTCCCAAGTCCAAATATTTTCGAACCTACACAATCCCAACTTTTACGTACTGCATTTCTCATTTTAGCTCTTTTGTTTCAAAATACGACAGCAAACCTTTCCTGGGAGGAAAATGCAATACACGGGCCCTTGGTAAGAAACAATACAACAGGAAAGTCTGCAATTCTTGCCTTGCCTTTTGGGAGCAAACAAGGCTGAGAGGAAAGAGAAAGCTTGGGGCAAGCAGACAAGCAGTGCAGGAGATGGAAGCCTTCCCCTAGAATTTGAAGTTGCTCTAAATGTTATTTTAATAATAATAATTAATAATAATGTATTAAATTTATACACCGCCCCCCTCTCCCCGAAGGGACTCGGGGCAGTGTACAGGAAGAATTAAAAAACATCTAATTTTGCAGCTGTAACATTTGCTTTATAAAAAATTTAAAACATACTGTGAGAAAGAATAGTTTTTAAAAACCAAGAAACAGAAACCTGCAATATTAATATATTCCACGTGGGTTCTCAATATCTCTCCCTCATTGATCCCCTCCTTCCCCGAACAGTCATAAACTCTAAATTTTCCCCGAACAGTCATAAACTCTAAGTTTTTTGTGTTTTTTGTATAGTTTTTAATTTCACCTGTACACCGCCCCGAGTCCCCTGGGGAGAGGGGGCGGTATAGAAATCCGATAAATAAATAAATAAATAAATAAATAAATAAATAAATAAATGAATGTCTGAGCTTCTGTAGATGACGGTAGATTTTAATTTGGGGCTCTCCAACAGTATTACCTTTGTAATATCTTTTAATGCACAAAGAGCTCAAAATAAATTGTCTGTCCTTTCTTCCCAAATTAGCCCCTACATGTTCACCAGGACCTGCAGAAGGAGTGACAAAACCTAGAAATGGAGTTAAAAGAGGGATCAGCCTCAAATCCCTATGTAGCTATAAGCGAACTAAGTCCATCCTTCCTTGAATTCCGTTGACCCTTATCTAATCTCAAGCAGATGCTAACTGTTAGTTGAGGAGATTCCTGTTCCTAGACATGATTAGTAATAAATCATTTTAATTGGACCTTTCCAAAACCTGATTTTTCACTACTGAAAGACAATAGTGAAGTCAGTTATTACTTTGATTATTGGAATAAAAATGGAAGGTGAAAGTTGCTAAAAGGCCATTCCTATGCAACTAGGTAGTATATTTTCTCAGAATAAATCTGAGTTCAATGTGGGAAGTGGATAGAGGTCACCCCTTGGAGAAACTGTGTAAAAGTTGTATTAGCATTAACTTTTCTTACTTAGCAAGTAAAGGAAGTCTCGGACTGCTCCATAGGAAGATCTATGCACCGTAACTATTTTTGCAATAAAGACAAAACAGTAGAAGACGCATGTTTCTTGTTTAAAAAGCCAATGAATAAACAATAGGAACAGACAGGAAATGGTAACACAACTATCTACAAGAGGACACCTAATTATAACCCACTCTCATACTAACCAATATGAAAAAAAGTCTGCTTTTGAGAAGATATTCTGTAAATTCTGGGTGACCTAATTTTGCTTAATAACAATGTTACCTACCTTAACTGCTGCTCCCCTATCTTCAAAATGAACAAAAGCATAATCTTTTAATTTCTTCACTCTTTCCAGCTTTCCAAACTCTGAAAATGATTTCTCCAATATTTCCTCTGTCACTGTAGTGGCCAAATTCCTCACAAATAGAACTTTCACCTGTCAAGAAAACTGGCATTTATTTAAAATATTTTTAAGCTGTCTGTTAAGGCCAAATCCCCCTAGTGTTTAAGATTATCCTTAGACAAAGCAGTCAAGACACAATTATTAAACTACACAACCCACAGCAACTTTTGCAGTGCAATACACTGTTTTGAGATTACTGTGTCATTAGTGAGGATTGACATCCTTTTCTAAGCTATAAAATACCAGAGGGGGGAAAAAACCCTTGCTCCCTTTCTACCTTGTTCAGGTGGGAAGAAGTCACAGGAGCCTTTAAAAAAAATCTTGGATAATGGTTTTTAGTCATGCTGCTGTGGAAAACAATCCCCACATTCATTCAGGACCTATTCAGTCATGCAAAACTGCCCAGAGAACAGTACAGCTTAAAGAAAGATTTCTAGCTATCTCGATTATAAAAGTTTTTTCAACTCTTATCTTTGCCTTCACTATGAACAGTGGCAACTAAAAGAATATTTAATAAACAATGTTTACTCTGTAGAAATTGTTCAGCAAAACTCGTCACCCTTCCCTCTTGAGATTGCATTTGGAAGAGAACAACATTTCCCTTTTTCTCAATTTTAACAATGCCTATTTCTAAACAATAGAGATCAGAACGGAAAATAAAATAAATCTGTTGGTGAAGTTTAATTCAGATCGTGCCAATTTGACTACTACTACTTTACTACCTTTGCCATGACTTCTGGATCTGGCTCCTCTACTGGGTCAGCCCATTCAACCGTCACAACATTTCCCCAGACTTTCACTTTCCCGCTCATCAATCGGCGTCGAGCTTGAGCTGCTGATTTATGATCTTCATATTCAAGGAAGCAGAATCCCCGATTCTTCTTTTTATCATCAGGTTGATGATACAGGATTACGTCAACTAAACCTTCTGTTAAGAACAAAACACCTGATAAATTACGGAAGACTAAAACTTTTCTCATTTGAAAAGCTAACTAAAAAAAAAGAGGTTTCAGGATAGACTACTAAGTATGCTGGGGACTTGATTTGTTTAACTAACTCAACTAGTAAAAATACACCTTTTGGGGAGCATAAAGGAAATTCTTAAGATTCTACAAAGGTGCTCTTTTTACTCTATTTACTGTTGTAATAATAATTTGCTTCTGGCAGAGAGAGAAAAAGGTGATGCTCCCTGACCCAGCACAGAAATGGAACAATCATAGCTCATGACTGTCGTTTTTATAAAGTGGCAAAAACAGACTCATCACCTTAACTACTACCTAGCTGATATCAGGTATTCAGAATACGAAAATATTCTTCTGAAGTAGGATTTCTACTTCAAGTGACCTGACTAGATTTTGATATATTATTTTGAACCATTTTCCAAGGTTTTCTGCTACAGGAAATATGAAAACGTTACTGATCTCATCACTATTTGTAGACTCTGTGATGAAAGGTGCAATTGCTTACAGCTCTGGTGCAATGTATCAATTCTTTGGAAAATGGCATTGCTGTCCTTGCTCATCCACCCTAAAGTGTCTTAAATTAAAAGCGTGAAAAGTTCTCTAGTTCAAAAACTGTGCCATGTTTTTCATAGTAAAACTTACAATAATACAATACAATAGCAGAGTTGGAAGGGACCTTGAAGGTCATCTAGTCCAACTCCCTGACTAGGCAGGAAACCCTATACCATTTCAGACAAATGGCTATCCAACATCTTCTTAAAGACTTGCAGTGTTTTCTTTGAAGACATTTCACTTTTCATCCAAGAAGCTTCTTCAGCTCTGACAGGATAATGAGGAATGGAAGGATTTATATTCCTTGCAGACAGCTAATAATCTGCATCCTTTTAGAGGGTCGTTGAAGCACTTGGAGGTTTATCTGTGTCCTCAGGGACACCTGAGTAGGGTTCCAGGTTCCTGTAGTCTGCAGTTTTTTCTCTGGAAATCCATTCCTACTCCCACACCATTCAAAGGTATTCAAATTGTATAGCTAAAAGTCTGTAGAGATTCTCAGCCATCCAGGACAGGGTTGTCCCAAAAGTGCTTTTTTCAGGAGGCAACTGGACTTTGTTTTTTCTTTGAAGATGTTTTACTTCTCATCCAAGAAGCTTCTTCAGCTCTGACAGGATAATGAGGAATGGAAGGATTTATATTCCTTGTGGACAGCTGGTCATTTGCATCCTTTTAGGGTCATTGAAGCCAGTGGTAGGTTTCAATTTATTTTACTACTGGTTCACTTGTGTGACACTTCTGCACATACAGAAACATCCGGGTGAGTGGGCGGAGCCTTCCCCCACCGCCACTACCAGTTCGCCTGATCCGGGACGAACTGGCACCATCTCTGGCTGAAGCACTTGCACACTATCACACTATCCTGTCAAAGCTGAAGAAGCTTCTTGGATGAGAAGCAAAACGTCTTCAAGGAAAAAACAAAGTCCATTTGCCACATGAAAAAGCACCTTTGGGACAACCATGATCTGGATGACTAAGAATCTCTACAGACAATTGATGTCAGCATTGCCTTAAAGGAACTGCATTCATTCAACAGTCTTATTTTAGGTGAGCCACACCAGTCTTGGAACTGTAAAACTGAATTTGTGACATGTGTTAGGGCAAGGGAGAAATAGATTTGCTCAGGTTGAGTGTTTAATTTGCTCCCATTATCCATCTCATCTCTTTTTTGTTGTGTTTGATTCTTGGAGTCTGCCTGGACAAGTCCCTGAAGGTTTTCCAGAAGAGATTTGCCATTGCCTCCTCCTAGGCTGAGAGAAAGTGACTGCCTCAAGGTCACCCAGCCATCTTAAGCCTAAAGTGTGTCTAGAACTCACAGTTTCCAGTTTCTAGTCTGATGCCTTCACCACTGCAACCGAACTGGCTCTCATCTCTTATCCAGTCCTAAAAATACTGAGTTTTAGTTTAACATATTTATATCGGCAGCATCTGAACAAAAGGAGGGTGGTGGAACTCACTGGAAGCTTGCGGGGCTCCATATGTCCAGAGGTCAAACATACTATCAAATGGCTCCTCACTGTTGAAAAAGATGATGAATTTAACTTTCTTTTTCTTAAGATGAACTGAAAGAGAAAGATTACCATCTGCTGTGACGTGCAACTGATCCAAAACCCCCCACCAAAACTCTCTATTTCAGACCCATTTGTTGATTTTATAATATAGAGTGTTTTTAAAAATAACTCTGAGGTAAAGGCAAAAAAAAAAAAGCAATAGAAGCACTGCCCACCACAAATATGGATTTGAGTAGCTGAATAGAATGAAATCATGGATTTGACAGCATCTCTTCTTAGAATTGATTCAACCATCTGGGAGATGGCACTTAGCACACTTTTTATGGCCCTACCTTTGTTTAACACAGCAATTTTCGGTCTATGGGAAGATTTGTCTCCTCCTAATCTATTACCCACCATGGGGGAAAAAAAGATTATTCATTAAATGTATGGGCTGCCCACCTTGTCCAAATTATCATGTGATCAAAATGATAACTCACTCCCAAATCCATTTGTCATTGCCTTCTAATCTCATTTCTTTTATCTTTCATCAATATACATAGTTCAGAACTGAACCACAGTCCCCATTTTTGCTGTCTGAGCTTAGTTGTTTGCTTTCAGATATTTTGTTACCTGATGAAGAAACATCTTTTGGGCTAGATCCGTGATGGCGAACCTATGGCACGGGTGCCACAGGTGGCATGCGAAGCCATTTGTTAGGACACGCGAGGAGTTGCCCTGTCAGCTCCAGCACACATGTCCAGCTGACTTCAGACTTCTTTTGAGACCATTTTTCACCCTTTGGAGGTTTCCCTGAAGGCTCCAGAGGGCTGAAGGCTCCGGAGGGCGAAAAATGATCATACAATCAAACCAGAGGGGGATGTGTGGTATGCCCATGCACGACACTGTGTTCCCCCCGCTTTTAGCACGTGAGCCAAAAAAGGTTCACATCACTGGGCTAAATGTTATCCAGTTCAGCAATGAAATATTTGCAAGCAAAAAAAGAAGTTAAGAGAACACCAAGGATCCCACAAATATTCCATACTGCATAAAATGGAACATATTTGATCTATTTGCTTATATAGATCAGAGAGAGGGAAAGTTAAAATGCAGAACACAAAAGGTGGAATAAAATTCCTCTCACCTCATGCAATTCCAAAATGTTGAATTAAGGGTATGTATATGCCCAGCCCCTTGAGGTTTTCCCCAATTAATGTTAGAAATTCTGTCTAAGAAGGATTTTGCCACCTGCCAAATGGCTTAAACTAGTCCTGAAAAGTCAGACTGCAGTTCCCATTTTTGTTACTTAACTGATATGAAGTAAAATGCCACTAAGCCATCCAACTAACATTTTAGGCTTACTTCTAAATAAGGAAACAGGACATTTTGGGCATTATGCTATATTTCCTTTAGAAACCAACATTGTTATACCAGCAGCAGGGGACGGGTGGTGGTGGTGGATAACCAATTAAACCTCCGGGTTATTATCAAAGCCCTGTGCAATTAATTAGTTCTAGGGAAGAGAAACTATCAATCACTTCAGGAAAGAGGGAGAGAATGCAATGCAGGAATAACAGAGATGGAAGGGACCTTGGGGGTCTTCTAGTCCAAAGGTGTCAAACTCAATTTTATTAACGGCCGCATCAGGGTTGTGTTTGATCTTGGGGGGGCAACGGTGGGTGGCAGGCGTCACCATCTCGACACCACTCGTGTCAGGGGTGCCTGTGGTGGCCCAAGCGCTCTGTGAACATAACCTCCTGAGCTCCCTTTTTGGTTGAGATGGCTTCTTGCAACCCTCTGCCAGTGAAAACACAGCTCAAAAGGGCTGTGGGTGGCCCTCCCAAGCTCTGTTTTTGCTGGCAGAGGCACTGCAGGCTGATCTTTTGCTGTTTTCAGGGCAGCCCCACGGGCCAAATCTAAGCATCACGTGGGCCGGATCTGGCCCCCAGGCCTTGAGTCCAACCCCCTGCTCAGGCTGGAAACCCTATAGCATTTCAAACAAATGGTTGTCCAATCTCTTCTTTAGAACTTCCAGTGTTGGAGAATTCACAACTTCTAGAGGCAATTAATTCCACTGATTAATTGTTCTGTCAGGAAATGTCTTCTTAATTCTAGGATGCTTCTCTCCTTGATTAATATCCATCCATTGCTTCTTGTCTGTTTTCTTGTCTGTTTTCAGGTGCTTTGGAGAATAGCTTGACTCTCTCTTCTTTGTGGCAATCCCTGAGATATTGGAACACTGCTATCATGTCTCCCCT
>JAPKID020002520.1:0-13236 GCA_026931265.2 Tropidonophis doriae | reverse complement strand
CGCTCGAAAGCAAGTTTAGGTGGGGGTGGGTGGGTAAGCGGGTGGGCGGGGAGCCTTTTGCGGCCCTTGAGATGCGTTGGGTTCTTAACTTCCACCCGTCTTGAGCCTGCTGGAAAAGTTCTAGTACAATCCGTCTGGAGGGCGCTGGGGGTAGGTAGGGCTGCACGCTGGCCCGCAAGAGTTGTCTTAAGGCGCAGCGTTAATCACAGGATCGGATTGACAAGCTTTCCACCTATTCCACGTTTGAGTCAAGAACGCGATTATTCGTGGTTAATTACCACGGAACGGCAAAGTCAGAGGTAGCTCTGCGTTGGGAAGCCACAGCAGAAGGGGGAGGCGTGATAAGCCTTGGTGTGTGTGTGGGAGGGGGGTTGTTTGTGTTTGCCTGGGCGGCAATTGCAGTTCTTATTTTCACTCCCTGCCTTATATTTTATTCCTGCCTACTACCCCAAGCTTGCTTGCTCTGCTGAATTTTAATGTAAAATGTTCTATATTTGTATATTTTGCTTCCATAGGAAGTAAAAAGGATTGATAGGAAATCCTGTTTCAGCATGTTAGGATTTATTTTTAAAAGGCAGCGACTAGAGAGTGAGCGGTTGTAGCAGTAAATTCGGTTGGTGGGAAATATTCACTGGGAAACTGTCTTTTGAAAATAACTTTTTTTAAAGCCTCACAATATAGGGCAAATTATCTAAATGGAAAAATATGTCTTTCCCATTTTCAGTTGATTTGTCCACATTTTGTTTGTGATATGCAAATTAATTTTATCTTTTTTCTTCTGATCCTGTGAACATTATTTAAAGGCATTTTGCATGAAAAGATTTTGTGTGGAATCTGTCTCCATGTGCCTATAAGATATGCTATTTGTGCCACTGTAGTTATTCTTTTTTCAGTCTACCTCATTGGTCATGTTCTTCTGATGAGGCCGTGTAGCTTCAAAAAGAGCAACATCCCAGAAAATTATTGGTCTGTTAAAAAAGTAAAATAAATTCTAAAAAATTGAAATAGCATTTAGATTTCTGCCATGAATTTAGTCTAAAAACAAAAAACTTTTTAAAACAGATAATAAGTTGTAGTTTGTCATTTAAGATCAATGGGTGATATTTGAATAAAAACTTAATCTTTTGTGGCATGGAAGCATAAATTGTGGGCAGGGCATAAATAAGGCCACATTGCAGAGGTTGGTTTTCTATTTTGTAGAGGGTTGGAATTTTTACTTTAAAAAAAAAGTCTTATTGCTTAATTGTTCACACCCAACTGCTGAATGATGGGTGAAATCAGTGCTCCAAATTCTTAATCTTTCATTCAGTGCTCATAAATTTAACTCTTTAACAGAAAAAGTGTCGCAATTCTGTTGTTAAATGTTGTTGCTTTGGTCACAGAGGAGTTCTAGGATTGCAGGCTGGTCACTCCTGGATTAAGTCACTGTACTGAATTGCATTCATAAAAGCTAGCAGTGAAAGATAAAATTAAATATTTTAAATGAGAGTTACTATAATTAGTTTAACACTGGGTGACTGCTTATTAGAAACACTCAATCTGGGACTCCAGTTATGCAAAGAAACATAAATTATTAAAAATTCCAGCACAGATCTAAATGCTTTGTTGGTCAGGCTAAAAAGTGCTACTTACATCCAAAATGGTAGCCTCTAGAGACCTGCCTGGTTAGAGTCCTTTTGTACTCCCCTGGAAGATTTCTGTTTGTTTATGCAATTTGAGATTTGGAATGAAGGCAACTCCTCCTCACCTTTATCTGTGGCTAACCCTGTTGTTTATCTGTTTTGATTAACAGTCTCGTTCATCTGTTTTGATTAACAGTCTCAGGAACAGCTTTAGTCCAGTGGGCAGATTTAGAATTGTAAGAGCATGCTATGAATATTCTTTTAGAAAGGCTAAGGGCATGCCCAGGAGTTTCATTCAAAAATGAATATCACAAAGAGCATGACAAAATAGTTACAAAGCAACAGAAGGGCAGGCTGTTGAAGATGCTCTTTGGGATCCCTGTAACCTTGCATGACATGTTCTACCACCCAGCTTATATTTACTTTTTCCCTTAATTTACAAAATAAAGCACTGGACCCTAGAATGCCATCAGTTTTATTTTCTAACAGTATTTTGGGGAAGTAAATACATTGAAGATTTTACTTTTCTTTCTAGTGTGTTAGCTTTTGATTTAATATATTAATGTAAAAACATAAAAACACATGGAAAAAAGGAGCTTGGTTACTGTTTTCTAGGAAGAGACGCCTGACATAGGTACCATCTTTCAGAAATATATGGCATCCTTAATCTTAAATATAAGAGGCACACATACTCTTACAAGTAGCTGTGTAAGTTTTTAGCTTTCACTAACACTAAAAAAAAGTTTGTCAGTCTTGTTGAACACGTTAAAGCTGACCTTAAAAAATCAAATTCACGATTCAAACTTTTGTTGTTACTTAGATTTTGATTCATTAGCTAAATAAAATCCCTTATGTTCATCATAGACTTAAATCTAAATTCTACATATTGGGACAAATGTTCATTTTATATTGTTATTTTCCCTAGCAAGTTATTGGCTAGCTGTCATTGAAGATGGAACACTGATATAGCTATTTTAATACAGCAAAATAATTCAAAAGGTATAGGGGAATCAAAAATATTTATGTCAGTGCAAGAAAAAGATATAATGGCTTTGACATACATGGCTTTAATGCTGCAATTTGTATTTATTTACAAATCAGCAAAAGATGAATGTAATGAAGACTTAATCAGTACAAACAAAGACCATCTTCATTTAACTCACCAGCATTGAGAGCAATGATCCTTGTGACTTTGAAAACTAAAATAAATCATATCTGCCAAACTTTATCTTAACACTGATATTATACACAATTAAGAAAAACATGACCTTGGAAAGCTCTTAAAAACAAAACTACTGGTATTTGGGGGAGCGAGGGCTTCTCCTTTCCAAGAACAGTTGTATACATACAGATAGTGGAAGAATATATTTTCATATCATAACAGTAAAAAGAGATGGAGTCTTCATTTTTTTAGTCTGATTAAGAATTTTAAAGAATAAAAATGGCAAAATATGGAAGTGTTATTTTAAAAATAATTTCCTGTTTTCTTTCCTGAGTTTTGCTGACTAATAAACTTACTCTATAAATCTGTTTATGCTTTGACTAGCTATAGAAGATAGCTCCTAACAGCAATATGTAAGCACTTTCCTGTTATTTTTTTTATCAGTGATTAACTGTAGTTAATGTAATGCTTATACTGATAAAAATTCCTGTTTGTTAACTTTATTTGCAAAACTTTGAAGAGATCATTATTTATTTAAATCTTCCTAGCTTTCCCAATATCATTGTATCGAAGGGTGAGATGCTTCAGAAACAAAGCATGATATATATACATGGTTTAGGTAAACCAAGAATACAGACCAGACTACTTACACTGACATCCAACAACTTGTCGTCCTGAAACAACCAAAGTTAATGTCACCGTTGCCTGTAATCTAAGGACATTCTGTAATCTATGTGCCATAGCTGAGAAGGCTTTCTGTCACGTCTCACATAATGTACAGCTTCCAGTAGAGGGAGTGAAGAGCCTCCTTGGTGTTTTCTCATATTTGGGGAAGATATATTTATGGAAAATCTTTCCATCAAATACTAAGTAGTTGAGAAGAACCTCACATAAAGAGGGAGAAAAAGGATGTTTAGGTGCAGTTGAGAGAATATCTTTTTAGTAGGCTCTAAGAATCGAATTTAATTTGCCTGCTTCTTCATGCAGTTCTAACAGAAAAAACATGAACATATCAGTTTGTCACTTGAACATAAAAATGAGTAGAGGGACCTTGATAATTAAATAGCAGGAGGCAATTTCATGTGACTGATTCATGTGAAATTGGAATTAAGAGCATTCCAGTCCAAATTCTGTACAACACACCTCCATTTTCAATTGCCTATCAGTTTTCCTGTGACATAACAATATGTTTGATAGAGTGGTTATAACAAAAGTTTGCAATTTATTTTGGTTAAACTTGTAGCTGGTTAAATTATGTATCTGTCTTAACTCTAGGAAAGTCCCTTATTTCTGTCACTGAAATGCAGAGAAATTATTTGGGAGCTGATTATAAAGTTAGAAAAAGGATAGGCAGTTCTTGAGAGATATACAGAAGTTTACTAGTTCTTCAGAAGTCCCCCAATTCTTGCTTTTACATCTGGCCACTTATCTCCTGATAATTTTGCTTTACTGACTTATCTGTGATCACTAGAGCAGCCATCTCCTTTGTATAAAACTTCAGTTGAAATTGTTAAAATGAACATTTTAAATGAAATTCATAGTTCTAAAACTATTTAAAAAGTACAGTTGAAACAATGATTAATAATCCATTTTTTTTTGTAGCAAAGATATAAAAATTCTAATTTATATTTTAAAATATAGCTTTAAGACTAATTGAAAGCCCAAAGGCTCATAATTCTATATTTCAGAGTCTAGTCTGGGCATTCCTATCATTTGGCATTTTTCTCCATTTGTAAATTTTAGGTGAATTCACAAACTGAATTTGATTTTTTTGGAGGAAGAAGACATTCTTATCTAGATGTAATTGTGCAGCCAGAGAAGCAGTTTCTTTACCTATTTTGCCTTGTCTCATCTGGGTTATTTTACAGCTTGTTCCAGTCCCTTCCCTCATGTCTCCCTGAGCTCAAAAATTTCACAGACTCCATGGGAAAAGTAAATTAATGGTAAAATTGAATGTCACAGCCATATTAAGAATGTTTGTGCCCAAAGTTCTGAATTATTTCCACTAGCATTTGCATGCAGACATTTATAGCCTGGAAGAGAAAACAAAACATTGTGATGTATCTTGCCACTGAACATGAAGCATCTTTTCTGTTACTGGTTCCCTTCAGCTGTGGTCACAGTCTTCCAAGTTAACTCAGATAGGTATGTGCAATATTTGGTGCAGACTGCCTAAATTAGGAAAGTCGGAAAATATGCTTAGGGATTGAATTAATAGTCTTGACAAAAGCTGTGAAAGGAGAAAAGTAGATGTAGCATTTTGCTTTATGGCATAAATGGTAACTTAACATACATCCTTGAAGAATAAAATATATTAATATATTTTTTTATTAGATTGTGAAAAGAATGTGACTGTCCCTAAAGTTCATTATGTATCTGCTTAGCTCTTTAGGAAAAACAGTAATAAATTCTGTACTTTCTGCCAGTTAATTGTGTTTAAATCAGATTAAATAGGATGCTGAATTAGTTCAGGAAATGCTCAAGTTCATTTTGTCTTGTTCTCTGACTTCTGTTTTGCTTTGTTTTCTGCAAATTTATGTATTCAACCTGGACTACAAGCAGAAAGTAAAATATTTTCTTTCTAAGTGTTTAGTAGGAACTAACATCTGCATAACATCTAGATGACTTCTGTTGATGAGTGTAGGTAGATACTGTTTTATGTCATCTCATAGTATCATTAGACAAATCTAACAAACTTCACCGAGGGCTTATTTATTGTTTTTGTAGAGGCAGATATATTTTCCCTGATATGTATATATTAAAATAACCCATGTTTGAGGAGCCAGTGACAAAATATAAAAGATATTGTTGAATATGGAATTGCTTTATATGTAACAAAGCTTCCACAAAAATCCCACTAAACCATCTTCTGCAGTATACAGTACATTTCTGAGTAGCGAATACTTAAGTACCGTGTTTCCCCAAAAATAAAACAGGCTCTTATTTTCTTTTGACCCCCAAAATAAGTGCTTGGTGTTATTTTCAGGAAGGTCTTATTATTTATGAGATGCAGGAGGCGGCAAGCGTGGTCACCTCATGGCTGCTGCTGTGTTGCAATATTTTCGGGATGGGCTTAATTTGGGGGGAGTGATTATTTTAGCGCATGTGCTCAAAAACCCAATTGTGCTTATTATCTGGGGAGGTCTTATTTTCAGGGAAACACGATAATGAAAATAGGCTTAAATATAATACTATTCCCACTTTCCTCATTCCTGTGGTATAATGATGGTGTCTAAATGTCATTTTAACTGAGCATTTATTCTTGTGTTGCTCATAGCACAAAAGAGGAATACATATACCCAATAGCACTGTTCCTCGTCTCCTAACAAAAATAGAATGTTACTGTTTAAAGAGATGCCAGTAGTCCTTGTCCCAGTGATAAAAGCAGCTGCCACAATGCATTACTTTAACCAGAAAATAGATCAGTGCTTTGGCAACTGCCCACATATACCTTCTTCAGTCATTAAGGTCAGAAAAGTGGACAGAGGAAACACATGAAAACAGCTGACATAGTATTGAATCATTTTCATGGCTTAAAGATATACCCATTGCACTATGGCAGGTGCACTTTTGATTTCCATCTGTCTTTCAAAGGATTGAAGGCTAGTAGGCATGACTTGGTAAATGAAGTGACTCAGACAAAGGAATTTGCTTTACGTTTTGCAGAATGACCTTGAAACTTTGCAGAATAGCTGTTAATTATATAAGGGAGCAAACGATTTTTGAGAATAAAGCAGAATTTAAAGTATATCTGATTTTACAATCCTCTGTACATCTACAGTTATTAGCAGCTAAAAACTTTGGGATAGCTGAACATAAAGTATTGTTGGATTAGACTAAGAATTTCATAGAACCGCTTTCTGCTGGCAGATAATTATTTTAGTCTATGGTAGCCAAACATAGGAGTCTGGCAGTTTTTTTCCCCAGAATTGCTTTTCATAAAAGGCATAAGCTTTCGTATACAGCAGCTCATTTTATCAGATGTATGGAATTTTGGTTGCTAATAACTGGATTTGACAGTTTGTTTTGATGATTAAATATTTGGTGATAGTCTCAGAGTTATACATTTTATTATTTGTCTAGAGATAACAATGCACATGAGCAAATATACTAGGTTTTGGAATATATTGTAATGATTTCAATTATGACATTGCCTGTGAGAAAAAAATATATAAAGCACCCACCCACAATATGAAACAACTGTGGGGTTTTAACATATAGTTTGGCTGTGTTAAATATTCTCCCTAGGCTTTAGCACTATGGCCACAACCCTAACCATACTGTAGTAAGAGTAGAAAAAATGTATGCTGCCTATTTTTATAAAACACTTGTGTTTCTAGTCTAAAAAATAAAATGCTCTGTAATGAATGTTATCTACTGTATAGTGTACACATTTTCTAGAAATAATTGAGCTTTATAAGATGACATTGAGGGAGAACTGAAATCTTATATGAATTATTTGCAGATTTGTGGAAAAATATATTAAAACTATTAAGCATTTGTTGTTTTGAAAGTAATGTATTGTTAGTCTCCAATAATTTCTTAGATGAATAAATTAAGCTTGTTGTAAAATATATTTTAGTTGCATCTTAGAGGAAAACTTTGAGATAAATTCATAGATTCATGTACCATCTATCTGCCTTTGCATCCTAGCAACTTGCCTCCTTAAAGCAAACAGCCTGTTTCACTTTCAATTTCAGTTTCAGCGTGGCAATGATCAGTTATTTCAGGCTGCAAGAATTGCCATAGCATATTGCCACTTCCACAAGCCCCATTTTCCCTGTTTGCTGCAAGGAGGTAAATTTCTGGGAGGCAGAGGCCAAAGGTTTGAGGCCTGTGGGTGATGTATAAGATGCATCCAAATTTCGATGTATAAGATGCATCCAAATTTTCACCCTCTTTTGGGGTGGGAGGGGAGAGCTGTCTTATACTCTGAAAAATATGGTACCTGTAGTGTGTAGAAATGATTTTTTTTCTCCAGCAATTGAGAGATTATGATCTATGCACACTGTAAACCTATGTATTTATTGCTAACTCCAAAATTACAAAAACACTTGGATAACATGGAAAATAGATAAATAAACACAATAAAAGCCAAGTCCTTATGAAACCTTAAATGATTGATAATCAGTAATTTAGATCAGCCCATCTCAAGTTGCCATCCCCTAATAGGTTGGGGATATAATCTTTATCTAGTTATCCTGAAGTTGCAGACTTAATTATTTGGAAATCTCCCATGTACATTTCCAATGTTTTAGATGTAATGGGAGATAAAGGGGCTTTGAATCTAGATTCCTATATGTCTGTGATGATGAACCTATGGCACCTGTGCCTGAAGTGGCATTTTGAGCCATGTTGCCTGGCAGGTGTGACCATTGCTATTCCAGTTTCTGGGGTGCATGCAGGCAAGATGATCAGCTGGCCTTCGCATGCAGAGCAGTGTTGTAAACTGGAAGAGCTTTCGTTTGGTTTACGTGTGTGCATGCGCGCCAGCCAGCTGATCATCACACATGCACACGCCCCAGAAACTGGAAGAGGAGCTGCCTGTTGTGCATTTATGCACTGGAAACTGGAAGTTCTGGTTTTTAACATGCACATGTGCACCGGGCAGCTCCTTTTCTGGGTCACACTCCCTTTTCGGCATTTGCTGCTGAAGAGGTTCACCATCACTACTATCTGTGAAGGGGCTACTGACCTAGTCTATTTCCACATTGGCTGCAGGATATTGCATCTATTATCCTACTCTCCGTTTTTAGATTAAATTCTAACTGCCCATTCCTGTCTCCTAATAGTGTTCTACAATGTCAGTTTTGGGACCACAAATGTTTTTATGTTAGTTTGCCATTCATATCAAAATACAACCAATGTTTAGAGAAAAAAAACCCTGAGCAATAATTAGTTTGTAAATATCCTTGTAGGGAATATGAATAAATAAGAATTATTTTAAATTCTGACCATCATAAATGAAGGTTCATTAATTCCAGAGATGCAGTTGATGGCTAGAATTTTTCATGTCTCCAGACTATGTCTAACCCAGTCAGACTGATGTAAATAGAATTGTCAAGCTAGAACTTCTATAGTTAATTTGCTGATGTATCTCTGCTTAAAATAAAAGAGCTGTCAGAGTTGATCAGAATTGGAATTTTACCCTTGATTTTTGCTTCTTAAAGTTTTTTTTAAAGGAAAAAGTGTTGCAGTGCTTCTAGCCTGTCATTTTAGCAGTGGAAAAATATTTGTCATTTAAGCAGCTTCAATACAAAGTTATATTGTAGTATTTTATGTATGAAAGGATTGAAGTAGGGCCATGATGGCGAACCTATGGCACACGTGCCATGGGTGGCACCTGGAGCCATTTCTGAGGGCATGTGAGGCATTGCCCTGTCAGCTCCAGTGTGCATGCTTGCGCTGGCCAGCTGATTTTCGGATGTTTTTCGCAAAAAAACCCCACCCAAGGTGCCAAGAGAAAGTTTGGGAATTGACTTCCGGTTTGTGCTTTGGGCTGTTTTTCGCCCTGTGGAGGGCCTCGGGGATGGGGGCGAGGGAGGCCATTTTTGCTCTCCCAAGACTCCAAGAAAGCCGTGCGCATCACGTGTACATGTGCAGGGAGCACAGTGCATGGAAGAGCATGAAGTTATGGGGTGGGCACGCGAGCACGCATGATACCACGCAAGTGCTTGCCTTTGGCACATGAGGCGAAAAGATTCACCATCACTGAAGTAGGGTATGGGATTCATCATTTTAGTTTGGAGCGATTTGGCCAAGTTGGTGGTGATAGCTTCCTTACTCCCTAGTGCAGTTTTTTCTTGTGCTCGGTTTAACAAATATTTTTATCAGGGTTTATTGACTCGTGGATTTTCTTGTATTCCAAAACACTGTACAGTATAATAATCCCCCCCCCCCAACCTTATGCTGTCTAGGTGTATTGACTGAAACTCACATCATCCAATGCATCACAGGCTGTAGGGATTTTCCCATGTTGATTCAATCCTGGTCTTCCCAGAAATACTAATTTGGCATCTGGTTACCTTGTACTTGACAGACAGACAGACGGACACACACACACACACACACACACACACACACACACACGGACGGTAGACCCCAGCAGCATACAGCATATTATCAAGGAACACATTGATTTGTTTATGATTGTCAGTAGAAAAAAAAAACTTATGTAGTCTTAATATACATAGTAATTCATTATAATAGGAATAACACACATTTCCATTTTTTTTCTGAAAGAGAAGGAAATATATGGTTTTAATGCTGTGCTATCATAGTCTTGTGTCATATGATTACTTAATCACAGGAAACAATGAAAATCTGTAGTTAGAAAACATGCAGCTATGTATCTGAACTGTTAGCGCTCTTTTTTGCCTTGTATATCTTTTCATCTCAGTTTGTAGATAAATGTATATACAACGAATGTGAAGTACAGGAAAGGGTTTTTGCTCCTGAGCTCTTTTTAATTTAGCTATAGGAATTTGGCTTTGCAGCTTGAACCTTTGGGTTTTTTGCTGAGGTTTAAGGCATTTTATGTTCAAACATTTTTAAGCAACCACTGTGCTTTTATTTTATAAAATAGTAGGAATTCCTTCTATAATTTATGTTCATGATTTCCCCCCCTTAGAGACTTGCATATTCAATCTTTTAAAAACATATGTTGAAGAGCATGTCATCCTTATGAATTCCAGTCTGTGAATAATTCCTTCTTCCTCTGTGTCTTTATGCTATGTCTTGCTTCTTTACTGGGTCTTCATTCTGTTGTATCTTTATTGCTTTCGTGCATGATTTTCTATTTTTCATTAATTCCATTCTCAGCCTTGACATGTTTCTTGTGTAAAGCCTTTCGCTACATATAGTATTTCCCCCTAGATTTTCTTAAATTTCTTAGTCTATCTTTGATGTACACTCCCTCTAAGTATCTGATTATTGGGAAAATAATGAACAAGCATATCTATTTGTGTAGAAACTCTTCCCTTATTTTGGTTTTAATTAAATTATTTGTATTAAACACATACAAAAGTAAATTAAGGATGAAACAGTGATTTCATAAAAGCTCTCTCATTCAGTGGAACTTTGGTTTTGAAGTGTCAAGGATGAAAAAGCAGATAATCAACTTGGCTTTCAGTAGGGTAAACTTAAAAGGTTGCAACATACTTGCCTGCTCAGTGGTTCCTCTGAGTCAAAGCCATTCCTTCTGTATTGCTTGATTTAGCCCACATTGGTTCTATCAGCCTTGAAATAGAAGATAGCGCTAGGAGGATAAAATTGCTGCTTTTCTGAATGTTAATATTTTCAAAACCAAAAATAAATGCTTTGTTCAGAACTTGGTGCCAGTTCAAATCTGCCCCTGGTAATCTCCATTCGCTTAAATTGAGATAAGGGAAGCATTTTTAGAATTGTTTTAAGATGTGAAATGTACATTGCCCACATAAGTGTGGGAGGGGAAAAGGTCAGCCCTATGCTTGTAAAGAAAACTGCTATTGAGTTCAAATGGGGTGGGAAGAGGCACAGTCTTCCCACTAGTATAAATATGATCAGTTGGTGAGATTCAGCAATATTAGTTATTTCCTATTCCTACCCACCTAAAGATTGAATTGCCAGAACAACTTTGTGAGCCAGGGGGATATTTTTAAAACTACCAGCTGTTGTTTTAGTGTATATATTTCTTTTAAGGCACAGTGTCACACTCGATCACGTCACGTAATGAATCGTGATGTTTTTTGTCTTTGTGGAGTGGGGTGGGGGTGGCCTGTGTGTGACGCATCCGGCTGTGAGACACTAGTTTGGCACCCCTGCTTTAAGGAGTAAAATTCTAGTATATAGCATTTGTAGACTTGATCACTATACAATAGCAGGGCGAGAGATGGTGTTCTAGAAATGGAAATACATTTTGCTGCTTTGAAGTTGAAGCTCTCATTGTACAATTTTTCTTTGCAGCCTGAAAATTTAGGTTTTCTTTAAAACAAATTTGAATTTTCATGCGGGGACACACACACACACACACACACACACACACACACACACTACATATATGCATATCAATAGTAAAATATTGTGACCACTATAAATCTAAAAAAATGTTCTGTTGATAGTCATTTAACACTCATTGCTAGTTTTCTTGGAAGGTATAAGATTGCCAGTTCATTTTACTGTATTTGTTTAGGTAAAGTTGTTAAAATGTGTTGCTTTAAAATATCTAAGAAATTCTTAGTGTATTGATTATACCTCCCTTTAATATTTTAGTTTAGTAGAGTTCTTTTATTTGTCAATATTACAACTTGTTCTTCTGCTACTGTGAATAATATGTATACAAAATGACAAGCTTCCATAAGAAGAGAAGATATTGGAAGGTTATAGAAAAAAAAAAGAATATTTTTTTTAAAAGTTAGCTGTCACCATCATTCATTGATTACAAGGTGCTGGCTTCTGGACAGATCCAAATTGTTCTTCAACCTGAACACAGCCATTTTGTATCATAAGCAAGCAATGACTGTCAGAAAGCATTAGCCTATAAGACTTGGCCACGTCCAATTTTATTTATTTATGCTTCTAAGGTGTGTTTTATGAAAAACATTGCTGACAAGCATATCACCAGAGAGTTCTTCAGTGCCATAAAGCCAGTGTATGGTTCTCTTAAATCAGGATGCTCCTCCTTGCTGTCATCTGATGGGTTGAGCTTGATCAGAGACCAAGAAGGACCAAGAAAACCGCTAGGTTGAACAATTTTCAGACCTATTCAATTGGCTCAATTGATCATGATGTCTTACAAAAGATCTTTGCAATTATGAAAGGTGTGATGTAAGAAGTTAACCATCCCCTAAAAGATAGTTTGGATTTGCAGATTATATTTGAATTGTGCTAATCCAGTGTCCACATTCTAATATTCAAATATTAAAGTAGGAAAAAAGAATACCTTCAATCTGAATAACAAACGTAAATAGCAGATTTCACATCTCTGCATACCAAGAATATTGGAAACATGCCTCTACACTATGATAAAGTATATATTATTCATGCAGACTTTCCCATAGCCAACACTCAGTATCATCTAGCAGCATTTCAACATACTACTTGAATTGTTTGCATTCAAGCTGATCACAGAAATGTAACTTTAAACACCAGTGGTTATACTGTTGACCTTTCCTCTCTTCCCATATCTTTGTTGTGTTTTATATCTTTGAAATTTTAAAGCCACTGAAAGGGACCATCTGACTAGTGATATTCGTAAGCTATTCTGCTTTTTGTTATAAAATCTGGACAAAGATATTTTAAATAATTAGCCATGAAGCAGACCTAGGAATGCTCTTTCTTTATACTTTATACTTTATTATATTTATATCCCGCCCCATCTCCACAAGGGACTCGGGGTGGCGCACAAGGAAATATTAAAATAAATATACAAAAATACAAAATACAAAATTAAAACGAATTAAACTTAAACCCTTG
>JAPKID020002519.1:0-13237 GCA_026931265.2 Tropidonophis doriae | reverse complement strand
GATGAAATATGAAGATGAAATATATAATGATTAGATCTATTGTGTGACAGTTACAAATGTGCCCCAAATATGTAATGCCAACAAAAGGAACAAACAAACACACACACACACACACACACAAACACACACACACACACACTTAAAATAATTCTTGGTCAATGACACCAAATCCGGGAACTTAGTGGAACAGAGATACTGATTAGTATTTGACTAAATATCCATTGAAGGCTTCATCTGAATTAGGATGCTGTCCTTAATAATGCTATAGATTTCAGTATTTTCATTTAATAAGGAGCATAGGTTGCTAGTGCATTGCTTCAGAACAGAGATATAGATTTTAGATACTCTGAGGCACATACAAGTTATATCTTTAGGCAGTTCCTAACTTGTGTTCATCCCAGCTTGAAATAGAAGGGTTTCTATATGGAGCTGAGATAAAATCCTTCTACCATGAGTATCTGGAAGAATTATGAACTGGGGTGTAGCTGTAATTACTAAAAACAAAACACTGGGAAAACTAAGTAGATGAGAGAAAGAAAAATAGTTATATTTTAAAAGTTCCTGGTTAGTTTTAAACCAGCAATCTTCTGTTTGCAAGGTAAGCATTATAAACCAGGGGTGTCAAACTCAAGGCTCAGGCACTAGAAGGGGCCATCCTAGAAACAACAAAGGCCAGCCTGCAATGCCTCTGTCAGGGCGGCCCTCCTGAGCTCCATTTTGACTGGCAGAGGGTTACAAGAGGCTGTCACAGCCGAAAACAGATCTCGGGAGCCCATTTTCGGTGGCAGAGTGCTCAGGCTACCACAGCAGCCCCCAACATGAGTGATGTTGAGCTGGCCATGCTCCCATCCTGGCCATACCCACCCAGCCCTCTGAAGTCAAACACAGCCCTGATGCAGCCTTCATTGAAATTGAGTTTGACACCCCTGTGATAAACACATTACTATTAGATTAATGGACTGTCATATCTAAAACAAATCCAAATAGATTATCTAGTTAAAGGAAGTACTTTTTTCACTGGGATTTAGGGGATATATCAAATCAAATCAAATCAAACCTTTATTGTCAATACACAACATGTGTACAATGAAATTGAATGAGCCTCGATTGGTGCACACACACCCGAAAACACAGAATACAGCTCAATAACTCAATAAATAAAAGAAAAAGAAATCCCTAAACCCAAATAAGTAATAACTAGCACATGTTCCCATATACAAACATGTATATAACATTATATTACAGCAGTATAAACATGTTGCACATGTGTTGGCCCTGCAAGTCTATCATATTAAACCTGATTGTGGTTTGTTGTGTTCAGGAGACTGACTCTTCTTCAGCCTGTTCATACAACTGGCTATGCTTCTATATTTCCTGCCTAATGGTAGGAGACTAAAGAAGTTCTGTGAATCATCTCTGAGGATTTTCCTCACTCTGCTAAGGGTCCTGGCTATTTCATCCAATGGAGTCAGGGAACAGCCCATTATTTTTTGTGCTGTTCTCATCACCCTCTGTAATGCCTTCCTGTCCACAGCTGTCAAGCCAGCATACCATACCATAACACAATATGTGAGGACTCTTTCTATCATAGTTCAGTAAAAGGAAGTCATCAGTCATTGTTCCACCTAATTTTTCCGCAAGACCCTAAGGAAGTAGAATCTCTGTTGAGCCTTCCTGACCACTTGGGACATGTTATTTTTCCAGGTGAGATCTTGGCTAAGGTGCACTCCCAGGAATTTGAAAGAAGAGACCCTCTTTTCACAGACACCTTGAAATAGAGTGGGACAGGTTCCTCTCTGTACTTCCAGAAGTCCAGCACCGTCTCCTTTGTCCTGCTAGTGTTTAGATGCAGGTTGTTTTCTAAGCACCACGTAGATAACTTCCGACTTCTTCTCTGTATGCTGATTTGTCTCTTCCTGTAATAAGACCGAGTACAGTGGCATCGTATACAAATCTGATCTATCCCAGAATGTCATGCACATAAATATTAGCCCATTCTATTAAACTTTCTAAAAATATTTTAAGGAATTGTTTATTTTGTTATGTTTTACTTCCTTAAACTTTTCATACGTTTTCTAACAAATCCATTTTCTGCAACATCCCTATACTTGTATGCTAGTCTCATTGTTCTGCATCTTATCATTGGCAAGTTTCTTCAAAATATGTTTTTTTTTCTTAAGCAACTTTACAAAATTTAAGTCTTCCTTTGTATTCAATTACCACAATTTTATTCAATCACCACAATTTTATTCAGCAAATATTTTAAAGGGTAATTTTTGGATTGTGTGTCTTTAATGCTATAACAGAATCCAATTTGGCAGATCTTGTGGTTTTGATTAAAAACAAACCCATATTTTTTATATCAGGACTGAAATATTAGCCCTCAAATGATAAGCAAGAATCCCTATATCTTCATAAATGTGATTGTATTTACAATGGCAATCATTTCTAAGATTGCATAGGATGTTTGCATTATTTTCTTGTTGGGGGTTTTCAGTTCACTTGCCTCTATAATTTCAATCAGTCTTGTTATATTTAATAACAAACATATTCATGAAATGGGGAATGGAATTATTTTAGCTGGAAAATTGGGAGGTGTCACTCCTTTTCACAGTATATTTAGATTGTATTTTTTAATAAAATCAAACTATTGATAAAGGGTTTTCATATTATGCCTCATTTTATTAGAATTTAAAACAGACAGATTAAATGAAAGCTTTCTTCAAAAATTCTGAAACTTACCTGCTCAGCTAAATAAATTTTCTGACACTGCACTTGGGATAATTTTAATAGAGTCTTTGATTCCTGGGTGAACAGAAAGTCAAATAAATCCAAGATTTTCAACACCTTCAAAGGTATAAAATGTTCATAGCAGAGAATGGTTTTAGGGACATCTGGTGGTTATTCTGTCCTGAGGAGAAAAATCAGCAGCATCTATATTCAGCATCAATTTTTGCTTTTGGCATAAATGTCTTCTAAAAATAAAAATAAAATGATTGTGTGTGGTGTTATCTATATAACTGGGCCAATTTATCAGAAGTAGTGACCTTGTTTTATGAACATTTTAAAGGTGAAGGAAAGCAGCCTAAAAAATAAAAGAATTTCATTATGTTTCAATTGAACATATAACAGCAAAGTGGGGGAAATATCCAAGAGGAAATAAAGTTTCCATCATCTTGATTATGAGGAAAATAGTACAATTTCAATGCAGCATTGTAGAGTTCAAAATAGTTTATATATATATTTGTTATCTGAGTAAGTTCTGAATAGTAGTCCTGATTTATTTTGCCTATTCTAAGAACAGACTATATAGACCTACCAGGCTGAGAAAACAGATGTCTCCCAAGGCACCAAACAATTTATTTAGTGTTTAAGTCAAGATTTGATCTGGGATATTCTGATTCATGGTAGGTTTTCTTTCTTAGCATTCTTCTTTTCTTTGTTACTTTAAATTGCTTGTAATTTCATCCTTTGGCATTTTAATATAGACAATTCTCTGTATATTAATTCAAGCACTATAGCTATCTTCTGATGAATCAATTATTAAGTAGGCTTATTAAACCATATGCAATTTACTCATTTTTATTGGCCTATAAAATATCTCTATACATTTCAGTGGTTTTATTTGTTATATTTAACCTGTTATACAAGGGGTTTTTTTTTCTTTAGCGGAAGGAATATTCCATTTATGTCATTGTTTAAATGTTATTGTGTGTGAATGTTGGAGGGCAGGCAGCGTTTGTTTGAACTCTCAATTGTTATTTTCCTTTATGGACATTGCACTACATCAATTATTAGGAAGGAAGATTTGTAAACTCAATGGGACTTCCAAATTTCCTCTATTTTGGGTTTCCCTCAGTCCAGCAAGCATCAATGCATACTTTCACATATTCTAATATACAAATCCAAAGAGAAATAATCCAATATATGTATATTTCTAGTCACCTATTGTAACTGATTCAGCAGGATTCATTAACTTCTCTTTATATACATATAACACATGAGACATATGTACAATACCAAGAGTGGTTCTTCCAACATGGTAGAGAGGAGAGATTGGTTTCAGTTCAGCAGACCAGTTCGCAGTTTAGTGCAGACTCAGAGCTACAGAGCTATGCCATGCCCAGGCTCCAAAGTTTTTCAGCTCTCCATTGGCTGACCTTGTTGCTATGCCCTACTCCAGTTTATGAATACACTGACATATTTTTAGTCACCTATTCCCCTGATCACAAAGATCAAACCTAATGTCATCCTTTTAAAAAGTCACCATTTTCCAAGGTTATTTAAAGCATCCAATAAAAGATATCTAAGTCAATTAGATCTGGGCTGACAACAGAGAACCATTAGATGACAACAAACAGTAACCCTTTTGGAATCATCCAGTAGTCAGGTAAATTTTTGCAGTGCAGATGTGGTCAACCTACTGTTATTTACAGTTTTTCTAATCTCTTTTTCTATAATGAGACTCTTAATGATTAGGGTGGTGGCTCTATTCTTAATTTCTCCATAGCAAGTCTGTGCACAGCTTAGTGTATTCAGATCACAAAGCAGATCCTTCAGATCTCTGCTTATGTTTGAAGTGTTCCTGCTAGATTCACAAAAAATCACTGTCAGTCATGCAGATGAGCTGAAAGAACGATCTTCCATAGGGGCATCTCCAGCTTTGACCAAATTATCTTATCAGAGTGAATTCCCAAATTGAAGTGGATACCAGCACCAAAGCAGCAAAGGGGATCAGGTGATTTTGAAATACGTTTTGTAGATTTGACAACTTTCATTTTTGTTGTTGCTTTAACAATATCCCAAAGGTGTTTTTTCAGGAGGCAACTGAATGTCTTTTCTTTTGAAGACATTTCACTTCTCAACCAAGAAGTTTCTTCACCTCTGACAGAACAGTAGGGAATGGAATTAGAGGTAGTATTCAGCCAGTTTTGACAGGTTCTGGAGAACCGGTAGCAGAAATTTTGAGAGTGGGGTGGGAATGAGGATTTTGTAGTATCCTTCCTCTGCCACACCCACACAACTGGTAGTAAAAAAAATTTAAATCCCACCATTGAATGAAATCCAGTTGCATCCTGAAAAAAACCTCTTTAGGACAACCATGACCTGGATCACTATCTCTGCAGACTTTCACAATATCAAACATTGTTGCAACTTTACTTCCATATGTCAGGAATTAAGAAGGGGCTACAGTGGTGTGATGGGCTGTCCAAAATAGATATGAGTAGCTGGCCAATGAATGTTATCACCTCATAAAACTCTTGTGCCTTTCAGAGCTCTTTTAGAATAGAAGACTCACCTTGCTGTAGGCTTCATTAACTTCCTCATCTCTTATCTTCTTAAATGTGGCCAGCCAGAAATTTTGTTCCTGTGCTTTCTTTTGCTAATGTTCTGGCCCAGCCTTACCAGAAACAAGAAACAGACTCCTTGTCCTGAAAAAAAACAACCCTCTTTATTTAATGGATCTGGATGGAGAGGAACAGGCTCAGGCTCAACCCCTCCAAGACCGAATGGCTGTGGTTCCTGGAGTCCCGTTACAGTTAGCTGGTTCCATCGCTGGCTATGGGGGATAAGACCTTAGTCCCCACAGGAAAGGTTCGCAACTTGGGTGTCCTCCTGGATGCCCGACTGTCCTTGGAAGATCATATGACGGCTGTTGCCAGGGGGGCTTTTTATCAGGTTTGCCTGA
Source organism: Tropidonophis doriae (assembly GCA_026931265.2). NCBI lineage: Eukaryota > Metazoa > Chordata > Lepidosauria > Squamata > Natricidae > Tropidonophis > Tropidonophis doriae. The sequence continues at coordinate 7,548 of JAPKID020002519.1, read as the reverse complement.
TCTACCGGTTGCATCCCTTCCTGGATCGGGATGCCCTGTGCACAGTCACTCACACCCTCGTGACTCCCTGTCTGGACTACTGTAATGCTCTCTACATGGGGCTCCCCTTGAAGAGCACCCAGAGGCTCCAACTGGTCCAGAATGCGGCCACATGGGTAATTATGGGAGCAACGCAACACTCCCATGTAACACCCCTCCTACGCGAGCTACACTGGATTCTGGTGGTTTTCCAGGTGCGATTCAAGGTGTTGGTTACTATCTTTAAAGCTCTCCATGACTTAGGACCTAGATACTTACGAGATCGCCTTCTGCCACCGAGAGCCTCCCACCAGCCAGTACACTCCCATAGAGAAGGTCTCCTCATGTTGCCATCAGCTAAACAGTGTCAACTGGTGACACCCAGGGGGAGAGCCTATTCCGTGGGAGCACCTGTCCTCTGGAACAAATTGCCCCTGGAATTAAGAACTATATCTGACTTACGCACTTTCCGCCGTGCTCTCAAAACCTTTTTTTTCCAACAAGCAGGGCTGGCATAAAACATGATTTTTAAATTTAAATGTAATTTGTATTAATTTTAATCGGGGTTTGTTTGGTTTTTTAATTTTAAGATAGGCCAAATAGTTTAATATGCTTTTAAAACTGTTTTTTAACTTTTATATATCTGTTTTACTTTGGCTGTACAGCGCCCTGAGTCCTTCAGGAGTAGGGCAGTATAAAAAACTAATAAACCTAAAGCTAAACCTAAACTACTATGAACTCATGGCATTCATACACAGAAAAGTTCAGACAATAAACCTTTGAAGGGTTAATTGCAATAACAGATCTTATCAGTTTGTGGATAATTGCCAGGCCTCCAGTTTCAAAGCTGTAAATTAATTCCTGGAAAGAAGCCTTTGAGGCACACCCACAATAAATTTCCAAAAGAAATACCAACTGTTGTCTCCTGCAACTACCACTCCCCTTTTGCTTCTATTTATTCCCCAGCCAGGGAGGAGCCATTGAGCATCCATGTATGCCTTTCTTCCAGAGTCGCCCCTGTTCCTCAGTTGTTCTCCACTTCTGACAGCTCTGCGCATATGCACATCTGGAACAGGCCCCAGCTGTTGTTCTTCCCCACTTATCTCCGACTCCAAAGGCAGCTGGGAAATGTCAGATGGCCCTGGCTCTACCTCTGCTTCCAATGCAGAGCATCCAGCAGAGCTTTTCCCAGTCTCCAGGCCTGGCCCATGTTCCTGCAAGCACAAAAGGGTTTTTGCCCTTTGCTTTTGGCACCCTGAATATGGGTTCAAGGATAAGGAGATTGGTACCAATTCTTGAGTCCAAACTTAGATTTTGCCTGATGGAGGCACATTTAAATCTCTCAAAAATAGGTTTATGTCTGTCAGGTTAACGTTTACACCTCTAAACATGTCTTGCTGTAGAATAGTTTGTAACAAGAAGAGAACAGTTTATAGCGAGAATACAAAGCTCATTTGTTCCATCCCTGTACTATGTCAAGTCTGCCATCGCAGAAAAGCAGTTGAAAAGAGCTTAGATTTTTGATAGTTTATGAAATGCATGCTTAAATTGCAGTAGGACCCTTTCTGCCAGCTTCTCTGTTTGATCATTAATAAATGTTTTGGGAGTTGCTAAGCTGTCCTGTTTCTATTCCCAGCCCCTCTGCCTTAAACTCAGCACGGGAGGAATATTTTAAAGTTACGTTGTAGTAAAAACCTTGCAAATCACAACCACAAATCACATCATGCCCTCTTTGAATTTTAGATCTCCAGTTTGAATCAAATCGAGTCAGGTTTGTGGGGTCTAGTGGTGCTAATTATCATGTTTCCAAATTTGCTTGGAAATTGGTTACAAAATTCTGCTACCAACTGCTACCTGCTCTTTATCCTGCTGTTGTCTCATAGGAAGCCGTTTCTTTGTCACAACAACATAGGGATGCAATGCCCTTAAGAATGAATTCTGCTTTATAGAACAGAAGCAAATCATTACCTTTAAAGATTAAACAATATTTTGATGATCCAGAGTGCATATAAATGATATCATTGCCCCTGAACCAAGTTTGCAGGTGAGATACCTCTATTAAAACCTGCTTTGGTTTTAATGGGCAGACATGTTGCTTGTCTCTTCCCAGAATTCAGAAGTATTTTAACAAATTTATCTTGAGCTACTGTAAGGGTTCAAGAAATGGTAGATGTTTTTATTCTGTAATTCCAACTGTGTTGAATTGGATTCATTCCTGTTGAAAAAGAATAAAAAGAAGGCATTTTTTTACATCTTTCAGGACTACTACAATCAGCTTTTCTAGAAGCAGACAAGTTTACCTGTTGCTTATAAATCTTTCGGTGAATTATCATTGCTTTCCTACTTACAGATTCTGGTCTGAGCAAATCCATTATTAATCATAATATTCTATAAGCAATCTGCTGAGAGAGTCCGCTTACAGGGTTAGATTGTGTGTAATAAAAACACATTCCCACATGCTTTTCTGCATCAAGGCATCTAAAAGTCATTTGTAATGGTTTCAGAATGGTTTCAATATCAGTGTTCATATTCCGAGAGGCGTATGATTTAAATCTATCTATTTGTATGCAATGACTAGTATTACAGACATATGTGCATTTCTTAGGGATCAGAAATCACCTGATTTTGCACATCTCATGAAACAAGTTTGCATCTGCAGTTAGAACTTGTGTAGATTGTATACAACAATCTGAGACACTTAACTTTCATTCAGTCTGACTTCCTTGAGTTGTAAGGGGTAGAAGGATAGGATGGATTCACAGGAAACAAAGGTTAGCTCAGTTACCAAGACCCTTACAGTGTATAGCTGTGACAGCGAACCTATCACACACATGCCAGAAGTGGCACACAGAGCCATGTCTCCAGGCATGCCAGCCATTTCCTGTTGCTCTTCCAGGATCCAGCATGCACATACGTGCTGGGCAGCTGGTCTTTGCATACACATGCACACCAGAAACCAGAAGACCAGGTGACCGTGCACATGTGGACACCAGAAATCCGAAGCTCAACTTCCCAGTGCACACTTGTGTGCCAGGAACCTGCTCTTCTGATTCATAGTGCTCCCCCATATGTGCACTCCTGTTTCAGCACTTGGTGCTGAAAATCTTCACCAGCACTGGTATATAGTCTCTCCTTTGCCTGTGTGTCCTGAGTACGACTGGCAAAACAGCTCAGTAACATCTGTAACTTAAGAAGCTGAGAACACAACCTTAATCACAGCAGTCGAACCATAGGTAATGGCCATTCCTTCAAGAGACAGTTGGTCTTCACAACAACAAAAATAGGACTATTAGGGCAATTCCTTCTCATACAGGGAATACATGCATCTGTCGCTGATAGAATGTGCAGAACATAAATGTTTGTTGCATCAGGACTATTATTGTCACTAGGGTGGTCCTTGCCATTGGTCCCTAGCATGGTAAATAAGAGTTTTGTGTTCAGGGTGATAAGTGAAAGAGCAACTGAACGATGGACTGAGTTTTAGAGTTTCCTTCAGTACCTATTTCTTTTTTATAAATGTAAATGTCAATTCACAAAGCATCCCTAACCCGCTCTCAAGTTGCCATAGGAAAAGAGGGATGGGAAAATGATGAAATGACATGGCAGCAAAAGACAGATGTACATTCCAGACTTCTCTCTCTCAAGGCTGTATCTCAGGGTTCCTTACGGTGTCTGGAGGGGAGTGATCTCTATAACCCCCAAAATTGCCCCATTGGTGAATGCAATTGATGACACACCCTGGAAGGAGTAGGGAAACAGGGTCATGACTGGGGCCATAAATGACATAGGGTCAGAGCTGGCTTCACTTGGGAACATGCCGATATGAAGCTGCTAATAAATAACTGGATTTCTTTTGAAGCCTGGCTCAATGCTCATGATTTAATTAGGGCAACCATTGGAAACTTGACAGTAATTTTTATTAGCTTAGTTTTATTGATTAACCTATAGGTCATATCAAAATACAAGGTTCAAACACATATTATCAATAAAATCCTATAATACAAAAATAAAAATAGGGTAAAATACAATAATTATGGGATAAAATAATTTAATAGATAAACATGTAAGATAGAATAAAATAACAAAATTATATTCGTTTATCACCCCTATAATCTACCCCAATCAGGCCCACATGTAATTTTTATTGATATTTTTAACATCAACATTAAGAACTAATGCAAATTAAAATTGAGCAGGGAAAATGAAGAGAGAGAAATAAGAGGAAAAGTTAAATGTGCAATGTGAAAAAGAATCAAACAAAGTAAATGGTGGAACTGTTACTGAGCCCGGAGTTAGCATATTATGATGTGGCTTCAACTACTTTCCCTGCCTGTCCTCTGCCATCTGTTTGCTTGTTAAGGCTGATTAATCATTCCCATTAAAATAGAAAAAAACCTCATCATTTCATTGTAGTAGTCTTCCAAACAAATGATTACAGGTCTTTTTAAAAAAATGACATAAAAGTGCTTAATGTATCCACTTGAATATCCCCTTGAAAATATACATATGAATCAAAATGTAAACAATAACAGAAAGGAAACATTTTTTGTGTAAAATTGACACCACTGTCAATATGTATATTGTGACTGATCATTGTAACTGAAATCTATTTTGTACCAAATTTTGTTACATTATTCAGTTAATTTATTTTGTGCCATTCCCAAATTAAGATTGTGTATAGACACATATTAAAACCATACAATTATCAGCTGGGGAAAAATGCAAAACAGGAATGCAGCATGTTGGGAATACAATATTTTTTCAATGTGGTTATATAATTTCCATATTCAATCTTTGATCATTTACCTAGAGCTACTTCCAAATAAAATAGTATTAACATGAAGAGATGTGCCCCAGACCTAGGTTTTGTGCATTCATATTGGATCAAATTAATTCAAAATGTCAAAGGGAACTTGATTGGTTTTAATAGGCTGTAATATCTGTCTTGATCTAAGAACAGGAAAAGTAGAACACTTATTCATGATTTAACTCAAAGTACATCAGAAATATCTGCTATTTTTACCAGTATTTCCCATGCTTTCTATTATGATGTTGCCATTGCCAGAAGTGGGTTTCACATTTTATTACCACTGGTTTGGCCCCCACATGTGAGCACTTTTCACTCCTGTTCCTATACTGAGTTAGAAATGAGAAGATTCTCTATTTCTACTGTATATCTATATTTATATTTATCTAGATAGCCAGCTATTTCACTAGAAAGAAAGACAGAGAGACAGGGAGCGAGAGAGAGAGCTTTGTACCACTTACAGAGTGATGTGAAACCAATGGACTTCCAGGAACCATGCCACGATTAAGATTTCAGTAGGGCCATGTGACAGAGTTTTGGGAACAACTTCAAGTTCCTGGAATCCTTCTGGATCCAATAATCATTTGGGGAGGACAAATCAAATCCATCCTTTCGTCCTGCACAGTGGAATTAGCTATGGAGAACTGCTAAACTAGGAGGGCAGAAAGTTAGGAAGAAGTGACCCATTCATGACAAGGAATGCACATTAGCATTCTCTAGATCTTCAGATCATGTTGCCATTGCCATGAAACAAATACCAAATCTAGTGAATGATCTCTTCCCCGTGACTAAGGACCCCAATAATCTTAATCAAATCTTTTATACTCTGAGGAATCTCTAAAATTACTTTTGGAATTAGCTCATGGACCTTATGCTTCGATTCTCCATTGTAATCATCTAGTTATATTAGTATTTCGTGCTGTGTTGGAACTAATCTTCTCACGTGAAAGTTTCCTGGAAATGCCATTAAATAATTTGAACATACACACATACACATACAAATTTATTGGATCAATGATCAGAACAATAAAACAGCTGGACAGCAAAATTATATTACAATAACATAGCATATTAAAACCAATTTAAAACCATATGTAAAATTCTAAGGACATGGCATGTAACATAACTTACCCTGGGCATATTTATTCTTCATTACTACAGGTATAATTTTGCAATATTTTTTTGCATGCTTTAATAGCTGTAACACAAAATCGTGATGTTAGGCTTATTGGCTGACACGAAAAGAAGAAAAAATATCTAATCTCCCTGGCATATGTTTCAACAAGGGGCGATGACAGATTGATAGCTACCTTGATTATATGAGCAGTACAGCAAAACCTGTTGAGTTGTTTCTATTGAATTTTAATTTGCGGGGCCAGTTCTTATGGAACAAGTCGATAACAATTGGATGCCACACTACTGATGAACCACTATTAATAACTATTGTAGGTAAAATATCCTGTCTGTCTCCCAAAAAGGCTCAGGTATAAGTGTTGTGGCCCACCAGCCGCCAGCAGAACTGGCAGCAGATTCAGACAGTGAGGAGGTTGGGGAGGAACATGGGCCAGTCCTGGAGTCTGGAGAAGGCTCTGATGAGGGCTTTTTGTCAGTAGCAGAAATGGGACCAGGGCCATCTGACAGTTATCAGCTGCCTTCGGAGTCGGAGATCAATGGGGCTGAAGAACAGATGGAGCCTGTTTCTGATGTGTGCGTGCGCAGAGCTGTCAGGAGAAGGGAACAATTAAGGAACAGCGGTCAATTCGGGAGTAAAGACAAAAGGAGACACGGAATGGTCACTCCCATGGGGAATAAATAGGAGTGAAAGGGGAGTGATATTTGCAAGACAGAAGTTTGTATTATTAGTGAAAGGATCTGCTTATCTGAGAGACTCCTTGCCAAGTAGTTCCTTGTACAGCGTTGCATCTGACAACTATCCAAGGACTGATAAAGTCTGTAATTGCAATTCACTCTTGAAAGACTGTTTGCCGGGACTTTGCTGGATGTGAATGCTAGAGATTCAAATTCACCAAATAAAAAGGGATTTTTTTCGGGACAAGGAATCTGTTTCGTGATTTGGTGAAGCCTAGGTCAGAACAATAAGATTGGTTCAATATTTGCTTGGTTCCTGTCTAACGTATCCTAAGTGTCCGCTGATATGACATTAAATTAAATTAAATTCATTCTATTGTTCAATGTAAAGTAATCTGGTCTTAATCGCTTGAAAGGCCCGTTTATATTAGAAGAGCAACTTGAACAAAGTCCTGGTTTCAAAGGCAGAAGAATGATAGGCCACTGAAATATAAAATCTGCACGTCCAATGATTTTAAGAACCTCGGAATCCAGCTTCTTAATAATCCAGCTCCTTAATAATGTTAGCTGTCATTTTTCTTGGAGTCTACTTTCTTATTGGAAAACCTTTCCACAACCTACATTAACTTTTCAGACCATTTTTTTTGAGGGGCGGGACTCTCTAAATGCAAAAGTGGGAAAAAGTTGTACATTCATTTATTAATGTATTTAATATTATGGTTCCCTAATTGCATACAAACTCATTAAACAAATTCCAATCTATGGTAGTTTGAAGATAATGTCACAGTTGTGGGAAAGGCATCACAGTTGTTCTTGGCAAAGTGTGTATGTGTGTGTGTGTGTAAATTACACTGCATTCAGAGCAGTTTAGGATTACCGCTTTGTGGAAATAGGTGATATCTAAAAAGACAGGT